>JBBPTU010000004.1:0-133254 GCA_038094295.1 Tylopilus aff. beelii
TCCCACGTAGTTTGTTACTCCTCGCTTGACCATGGTGGACAAGCGAAAAAGGGAGGACTTGAGCGACTCCGATTCAGACGAAATAACACCAGGAAAACAGATCCTCCCTGTCGCGAATCTCCCCCTCGACTTTGATCAAGAACCGAAGGATGGCATGCAATATTTGTTCTTGGTTAGGTTCGTTCCACTCCTCTCACCTTATTCAATCTACACTCACTAATCTGTAGACGAGACGCACGTCGTCTACCGCACGTTACAAGGGTGTATAACCCATATGAAGTGCCCGAAACAAAAGTCGCGCTGGCACCTTCACCCTTATCCACCAGCAATGTCCTTCCGTGCAAGGAATGGAGGGTCGCGTTTCAGACACATTTCTCCAACCTGAGAAAGGTATGCGTGTCGCTACTCGACATTAAGCTTCTGACACACATATCTGCACAGAATCTCACTCAGTCAACAATCCGTATCGACCGCAATCAGTCAGGTTCGGAGCGGAGAGCAATTCCAGAAAAGAAAGATAGGGATGCGTGGTGGAAATTCCTTACCGGCTATCCGGAGTCAGTGTGGAGTCCAAGGAAACAGTCTGCACCAAAGAAAATAGGAAAGACATGCTACACGCACGCGCCTGCAGACCTGGCAGGAGCTGTACACTCCGGAGATGCAACATCCCCTGATGGAGCCCTGGTCGCTTACCTTGATGAAATACCACGGAATGCTTCACGACAACCGAAGTCTCTTGACATAATCAAAAATGGTGGCTCGACGGATCCAGCATCATTGGCAATCGACCTTTCGTCGCCGTCGGAGGTTGGAGATGGGCACATGAAGCAATTCTCACCTCCTGAGATTACTCCGAGCCATCTACAGGAAATCGATCACGTATAGTGTCTACTTCTAGACCCGATTTGTTTACTAATTCTTCGGCAGAGGACGTCCATCCACCTGTTGATGTACTTTACGCACTGGATAAACGTGCACTTGCAGAACCCAGACGACCCTTTGACCATCATCTCAACCATTCACGGGCAGTGGATTTTTGCGCTCCTCGCCAAAGTAGAAGACCACTTATCCGCTAATGATATGAACCTTCTACGTAATCTTGCCCGCGCGTGTGTCGGGCTGATTCAAAGGTGTAACACTACGCACGTCAGGAACAGTACGACCCTGGAAGAGACCTCAACCCCTACGCTTATGGAAAATACGACGAGCATATCGGATGTGTCGTGCTGGATGATTTTTACTGCGATTGCAGGGTATTGGGGTCAAAGGGACCTTTGGGCTGATGCTGAGACCGCGTTGTCCAGTGATCGGGCTTGTGTGACGGCCTGACGCCTCTGACTGTGGCTAGAGTGGTCTGCCTTTTGATGTAAACAGACATATGTACACAGCCCTGACACGGAGGGAGATGGCCGCATGCGTAAGTAATTTGCTAGTTGTTCCCTGAGTACGAACCTGAAACGATGCTGCATCCCTCGTAGATCCCGTGGGAAACTGTAAGACATCGCTTTGCCCGGTGATTTGCGACCAAGTCCTTATATTGCTTGTGCCTTTTCCTCTTCCTTCCACCACCATCACCGCCCACTCGTCTGTTGCCATGCGTATCTTTGCCAGCGTCCTCTTGGCTGTATCATCCGCTATTGCTTACCAGGTGACCTACCCTGGTGACAGCCAAGGCTGGAATACCACTGGTCCCAACATTCTGAAGTGGGACCGCGTCGATACCGACCCCCTCAACTTTACGGTGGTCCTGACGAATGTGGTGCGTCCCCCAGTCTACGTTTCCCCTTGTTATCTGAATTCATCCGAAAAATAGAACTACGTCTATAATGAAATTCTGAACACTTTTGTAGACGGAACGCTCGGAACCACTGTTTGCAGCGCACCTAGTACTGGGTGGCCCACGGGCTCTGGTTTTCGCGTCAATATTGCTCAAGATGCGCAGCACCTGAGTAGCCTTCTTGCGCAGTCTAACCAGTTTAATATCACTGGAAATTCTTCTGGCGGTTCTAATTCAACCTCTGGGTCAGTGCCTCACCCTTAACCGGTCATTCCTTATCTTGCATCAACTCAATTCTCATGTAGAACTGCCACTTCTCCCACCCAAACTTCGTCTGCTTCTGGTACCTCCGGTTCAAGCGCTAGTACTTCGCCTTCTAGGACCAACGCTGCTTCCGTCGGTGCGGTGGCTCAGGTTGGCGTCCTCACCGCAGTCACCGCTTTAACGGCCCTTGTTACCACTCTGTTATGATCTCACTGACTGATATGAACATTACGTTTCCCCTGGACTCGTCAGTTCGCTCTTTCCAACGACCGGACTATGTTTTCTTTGAAATTTTGGGCATTCGTGGACATTTTAGTTGCGTTACGTATCATAGCACTAGGACATTTCTAGTTCTTTTTTTTTTTTTTTGGCAATCATGACATTTTATTAGTTATCTGTCATCGCCGCTTGCGTTCTTCCGACCGGTGTGCTTGGCACTCGGGCAACGCTCTACTGCCAACATGCATCATCATTTCGCACACTTGTTACCACCGAGCTGGGCGTCACAAATCCAGACATGGCTCCATGAGGATACCCCGTCTTTTGACTACGCCGGCTATGTGGTTGGGGAGGTTGAACGGGAAGCATTCCTCTTCGGAAAGGGAAATCAGACGGCTGTGCTTGCTGGTGTGCCGTTCTTCAACGAGGTCTTTCGCCAGCTTGAGTGCCAGTACGTAAGATAGCCTTCACCCTGACCTCACAACTGCATCGGGCTCCAGAGTAGAATGGCATATGGCAGAAGGCGAGTCCTTCGAGCCTATCAGACACGTCGCGACTGTGAGAGGAAAAGTTCGACACCTCCTCTTGGGCGAGAGAATTGCGCTCAATCTCCTCGCAAGATGCAGCGGAATCGCAACCAAGTGAGCATAGCCCACCTCGACTAGGACATTCCTAATTTCTGATCGGCAGGTCGAGGCGGATCAAGGATTTAGCCAGGGGATATGGGTACAAGGGTATGATCGCCGGTACGCGAAAAACGACGCCCGGTAATATTATCCTGTGGACAGTTGAGGATTCTCCGTATTCACACTACCTCAAGGGTTCCGACTCGTGGAGAAATACGGCATGATCGTTGGTGGAGTTGACGCCCACCGCCACGATCTGTCCAGTATGATCATGCTCAAGGATAACCACATCTGGTCGGCTGGTGGGCTCTTTCCCGTTCAGTTTGTCTCGCTCCTTCTGAAATACGCACGAGGCTCCATCACGACTGCGATCCAGCAAGCTCGATCGGTCGGGGGATTCAGTATACTTCTTGATGTGGAAGTCAATTCAGAAGCAGAAGCCGACGAAGCGATCGACGCTGGCGCTGACATAGTTATGCTCGACAACATGGAGGGGGACAAACTCGCGAGCGTTGCACGCAAGCTAAAGGAGAAATGGGCGGGTAAACGCAAATTTCTATTTGAATCAAGTGGGAATATCACGGAAAGTAACTTGCAAGAGCGCGCTATCGATGGTACGTGGTCTGGGCTCTGGACAGTTGGGTTCTGGTTAGCTCACGCTACTTGCCAGAGGTCGATATTCTGAGCACCAGTGTCGTTCATCAATCTGTACAGCACATAGATTTCAGTTTAAAGATACAGGTGCCGCAGTGAAAGAGGTAGATGTAGTCAATACGTCAACGCTCTAGATGGAATAATTTCAATGCGTTTAGCCCAAGCACGTTGGCACGTGCAGCATCCCCCCATGTCCGTACGCTGCGAATGGCCTTCAGGTTGTCTTCGACACTCTGCCATTTCTGGCTAGCTTCAAGAGGTGGAAAGAACGGATGGTCAGTGCCAAACAACATCCTAGTGCTTCCAACTTCTACACTGTGCTCTCCTCCGGCACTGTGGTACGCCTCTGCTCGCCCAATGACGTTGTTCACGAAAGCCAACTCTTCCGCTCCATATGCGACGGCGTCAAAATAAAGTTTACCGAGATAATACCTTGCGTCATGCTTCAAGCGTTTTGCGACTATAGGGTCATGTACGATGCATGACGCAAGACGAGAGGATAACTGAGGGAGCGCACCACCCGAATGCGCTAGGAGAAGGCGAAGGTTTGGGTAACGGTCCAGGACGCCAGCCAAGATAAGCCGAGTTATCGCCTGGGATACTTTGTAAGGAAAACTTCTAGAAGATTAACGGAGCTTACGATTGTGGTTTCAAATGGGAACCCCAAAGCCAAAGGAAGGACATGACCATTTGCCTTATCCCCGAAGGACTTGGAATCGACACCATAGTGGGGGTGAATGAAGACGACGAGATTCGCCTGCTGGAGAGCTTCCCACACGGGCTCTAGGGTCTCATCGTCCAACCCCTTACCCACACCCCTCGTGCCCATGATTATACCCGATATGTGAGGCAGTGTATTGATCTGATCGATAACATCAAGTACGGACGATGGGGAAATGCCAGGGACAAGAGGTAGCAGTCCGAAACCATATAACGACCTGAGCCCTGGAAAGCCTTCCGCCTCGGGCGACGACGAACAGTAGTTTTCCAGGTCATTGTTCAGCTCCTGCGCAAGAATATGTGCACGTTCTGGCGCCAAGAAATCAAGCCACGGGTTTGCTGAGCTGTCCGAAAAGCGATGTTAGGGGCGAGAACACCATAAAATGCGATGATCGAGAACCTGACAAAGGATATGTCGATGTCGTGGCGTTTCATGAACAGCAGTTTCTGGTCACGTTCCCAATACTTTGAGAGCTCCACAGATCAATATAGCACGCAACCAGAACTAGACACTTCACCTGCGGTCCGACAGGGCGCCCGACTCCAGGCTCTCCATCCAGGATCAACAGGCGCTCCTCCGGTTGGCTGTCTGCGCCTGTCCGGCGGTATATGCGAGGTGCCGAAGAACGAGCGCGTAACTCGTCGGCGTACCGCGAGAGGTAGACATGGGTGTGAATGTCGACGATCGGTGCTCTTGCTGAAAAAGCCCGCCTGGACAGTTCTGCCATGGTTTGCTTTCCCAAGGTCATCGATAAGGATGCCAGTGGCGTGCTGATGTGATTGAGAAGCTCGCTCGACGAGGCAGTCGCAGCAGCCAGGTGAGCTAATTTCGTTACGCGAAAACGGCTCAACTTACCTACGTAGCACGGAACCAAAGAAAAAGAAAAAATTCAGGACCGTAATGACTCCCTTGCGATCTCGATCGCTGCCTTTTCGTGGTTGTCCAGCTCCAGTAGCAGTAGCGACTCAGACCCGGACCATCTCACTCGACCGTGCTGACCATGTCAGGCAGAATGACGCCTATCATTTCTGACCCGCGTTCTCCTCAGATCAGACTGCGAGCTGGCCTCGACGAGGTGCGCCAAGTTGACACGTTTTACCAGTCGTCCACGACTAATAAGTCGAGCGATAGTTGACCCAGATAGCCGCCAGGCTCGCTCGCATTGGCGAGGAGTTCAACGACGTGGTCACCGACTCAGCCAACGAGGCTGCAACGTGGAAAGCTCGCGTCGCGCAACTCGAGGCGCGACCGACTTTGGACGACCATCAGAATGCACGAAACAACAGACAGAGTCGTGCAGAGCAGCAGCTTAGGTTAGTCCGGCGAGCGATGCGTGCGCTCCTGGAGGACCTTGGGGTAAAGTAGCCCACCCAAAGTACATTTGGAGTTTTTTGACTCGATTTTGCGCAGCCGGACGATGGGACCGTGTCGAGTGTTCACTCGCCGCGATTAGGATACGTCCCTGTTGGCGATGGGCACATTTCGACCCCGGGCCGGACCAACCGGTCGCTAGATATACCGAGGACCCTCGATGGTTGGCGCATGTCAGTAAAGCGCGCGCCCGGGAGCGCGGAAGTTGTATGCCCGATCCCTTGGGAAACACTCGGGGCAAGTTTGAACCTTGACGAGGACATGGTTCGTGTTCGTGTCCTAGTCGAGACACCACTGATAATTGTGATTGTTTTCTCCTAGCTGTGCTCGCTGGAGAGGTGCGTGCTTCGTGGTTCGTGGATGGCCTGCTCAGCTGACAATGTGCAGCCTCTCACAAATGGACGATCTTTGTTTTCGCATACAGATTATTCGCGACATGGCGTTTATTCATGAACCAGTTGCTATGGACGGACCATCTACATCCGTTCTCTTCGATTGGGGATCACCCTCAGACAATCAAATGACGGCGAGATATATTCAAGGAAGGGCACGCGAAAATAATGTTTTCCATACATTCACCCTCCCGAAGAAAGTGAGTGTCGATGTTCACCCTTTTAGCACTGCAACTTATGATGTCCCAAGGACAAGGCAGAGCAAGTTCTATGGTATTACGTAGGTGCTCATGTGTGGACACTTATACCACCAATGCCTATCTGGCAATCGACCAGTGACAAGGTATTATTTCTGTCGCATTGTCTTGATGACCTTTCGTTGACGTTTGGCAGGGAAAGCGGACTTTCCTTGACCGGCTTAGGAAACGGTGCCACGAGAAGCATTTGGATGCTGACCTCCGTCGAATGATCGAAGATGGCCGGCTCCAGCCATTCTGTGTGGAGATATCAAGCAAATCATGCATCGCTATGAGCAGGACATTCGCTACCGATTCCCTTCATTATAGGAACTGATCTGCTCTTGAAGACAGCGTTCCAGGGTTATTCACCAGTGTAAAGTAGATACGGTCTCAATGCAGCACAAGGTCCTTTTGAATGACGTAGCGGTACCAAGCACGCATCTTACACGTGCGTCGCTAGTTACAAAGGTGTTTACCTCCCACCACCCATCATCCGCATTCTATCGGGGTGCATGCCACCAGGGCCAGGATTACTTGGAGTACCACTTGCACTAGGCGGCCCAGCTTGTGCGGGCCCACCTCCGGGAGGGGGAGCACCAAAATTGCCAGGAGGGAAAGATGGAGGGGGCATGTTGCCAGTTGGACCATTCGGAGGGAATGGCGGCGCGCCTGAACGATAGTCAATGAATGAACGACTCGGAGTGAACATTCGGGAACATACCACCAGGAAAGGCACCTGGCGGAGGCATAGAGCCTGGAGGGAAAGGAGGAGGGCCGCCAGGAGGAGGACCCATTGCTCCTGGGGGTGGCATGCTTCCTGGAGGAAATGGTGGACGGGCTGCGGAACTTGTCAAAGCTTGTCAAAAAAAAAAAGAAGGCGGAGCACGTACGGAATGGTCCAGGTGGAGGGCCACCGAAACCCATGGGTGGTCCACTGAAAGGCGGCGGTCCTACAAGGTGTTGGGGACCAAAACCAAAGCCCCCCGGAGGCGGACCACCCCCACTCTCATAGGCTGCGGTGATCTGGTCGATGATGCTCTGAGCCTTGTCGTGGCCGAGGGCTGAGAGGGACGTCAGAGGGAGCTCATCGGAAGATGACAGACAAACTGACAAGCATAGTAGTCTCGGACGTTTGCAAGATGGTTTCGACCGCTGTTATGGGCCTTGCGGACTAAGAGCGTGTCAGAGGTGCAGTGAGCACCGTTGAACAATAAACATACCTGAGGCGGAATCGTGGGTTAGAAACACGTCACAGTAGTCGCAGTAATGTTTCTGTACGGGGGTTTAGCACGGTTGGCGAGTGGGATGGAGCAATTTACCGGCATCGAGCAAGTCAAATGGGCGTTGCGGACAGACTACAGCAAAATCCTGTGCTGACTAATCACACGCGTAGTTGGATGGATCCCTCATCTACAGGTATACAAGAGCCATTTGATCTCATACGACTATCGCTCAGCGAGCGTGTGTTCGTAAAGCTACGGGGCGATCGTGAACTGACGGGCATCCTACATGTATGTTGCCCATTTCTGCTGGGTGGGATCGGGTTGATGGCTGAGACAGGCATACGATGGGCACATGAACCTCATTCTCAGCGACGTAGAGGAGACCATCATGATCGTGGATCCTGTCGACGGCAACTTTGAGGGCCAAGGCACTGTCAAGGTGGGTGGGAAGGGCGGATGGCGGGAGTGGTGCTAATGGGTCCGCAAGGTTGCCAAGAGAAAGATGGAGATGCTCTTCGTGCGGGGGGATGGGGTGATCTTGGTAGGTGGTGTGATCGGCGAGAGAGCATGGCGCTGACTGCCCGACACCAGGTATCGCCTCCATCGCGGACATGAACAGGGTTCTGCGCGGGACGTTGTATTTAAAATCAGTGATGACACGGTGTTAAATACGGACGAGCCTGGGGCAAGTCGGGGATATGCTACAAGTACGACAGGGAGAGGATCCAAACTAGGCATCAGGGGGTGTCTGGGCGGGGCAGGCGGTGTCCGAGTCTGGCGGTACCGCGCCCTCGGGCCACGTTTCTGGGTCTCTGCGCCAGGCAGCATGGACGATCTTTATCTGCGGCGGATTACGGGAGAGGACGGGGACGGGGACAGGCACGCACCACGAGGCCCATAGGCAGGGGGTGCTTGAGCCTGCGGCCCTTTGCGAGGCTGCCCCAGACCTGGTCGATGCCGCGGCTCCACACGGGGTCGGTGTGCGGGTCCGGGTGGCCGAGGAGCCGCTGGAGACGGGCCTGGGGGGCGGGGACGGGGCGGGGCGGGGACGTTCCGTCGGCGGGGGCGAGCCAGCGGGCGCGGCGGGCGGCGTAGTGGACGGGGCCGGGTGGGGGGAGAGGGAGAGCCATATCGAGCAGGAGGTTCGCACGGTGGGGGGAGGGATACGTCCGTGGGCGGTGTGGTGGTTCCGTCTGCCCGTCATGAGGCCATCGCGACTCGTCTACCGACACACGTCGCCCGCGCAGTCGACCACCTCGCTCTCCGACAACGACGACGACGATCCCGCAAAATCGACCATCTTCCCCAGCTCCCTCGCCGCCGTCGTCTCCCCCGCACAATGGGCCCGTCTCCACCACCCGGACCCGACCGCACCCCCGCCCTCCCACTCCCCCATGGCCCACCTCCCCCCCGAGGTCCTCATCCACATCCTCAAGCACATCCATTCCCAGCGTGATCTCTACCATGCCCTCCTCGTTTCCCGCTCCTGGTGCGAGTGCGCCGTCGAGCTCCTCTGGCACAGGCCCACCTTCACCCGTCTCTCCACCCTCGTCAAGATGATGCGCGTCCTCACCCGCGCGGATCAGACGTTCACTTATGCCCGCTTCATCCGTCGTCTCAACTTTCTCTTCCTAGGCGCCGACCTCACCGACGCCCTCTTCTGCCGTCTCGCCCAGTGCGATCGGCTCGAACGTCTCACACTCGTCAACTGCCACGCCATCTCCGACGAAGCACTCTCTCGCGTCCTCCCCTGCTTACCAAATCTGGTCGCAATCGACCTGACCGGCGTCACCAAGACATCCGACTCCGTCATCGCCGGTCTCGCTGCCGCTTCAAAGCGTCTTCAGGGGATAAACCTCAGCGGTTGCAAAAATGTCTCCGATGTCGGTGTCCTTGCCCTCGCCGGCAATTGTCCCCTCCTCCGTCGCGTCAAGCTCAGCGGCCTCGAGCACGTCACAGACGCGCCCGTCTCTGCCCTCGCAAAGTCTTGTCCCCTCCTCCTTGAGATAGATCTCAACAACTGCAAGCGCATCACGGACATCTCCGTCCGTGATCTTTGGACCAATTCAACCCACATGCGGGAGATGAGACTCTCCCAGTGTTCGGAACTCACGGACGCAGCATTCCCTGCGCCCCTCCGGAATGACAACATTCCTCGCCCAAACAGCAATCCCTTCCCCCTCCCCAGACCTCCCGAAGAGCTTCCCCCTCTCGTCCTCTCTAGACCTTTGGACCACCTTCGCATGCTCGACCTCACTTCTTGCTCGCTCATCACCGATGACGCCGTTGACGGCATCATATCCCACGCACCAAAAATCAGAAACCTCGTCTTGTCCAAGTGCACACAACTCACCGATCGCACAGTCGAAAACGTCTGCCTTCTTGGAAAACATCTCCACTACCTCCACCTCGGTCACGCCGCGAACATAACAGACAGGTCCATCAAGTCGCTTGCGAGGTGCTGCACACGCCTGCGATATGTAGATTTTGCAAGTATGTCGCACTCCTTCTTTCACGTGTGTAGTACTCATCTCGCTCTTAGACTGTACCCTCCTTACCGACATGTCCGTGTTCGAATTAGCAAGTTTGCCCAAGCTCCGCCGCATCGGTCTCGTACGAGTCAGTAACTTGACTGACGAAGCGATCTATGCCCTTGCGGAACGTCACAGCACCTTGG
Organism: Tylopilus aff. beelii; assembly: GCA_038094295.1. NCBI lineage: Eukaryota > Fungi > Basidiomycota > Agaricomycetes > Boletales > Boletaceae > Tylopilus > Tylopilus aff. beelii. Next base: position 10,164 of record JBBPTU010000004.1, read on the forward strand.
AACGCATCCATCTTTCCTACTGTGATCAAATCACTGTGATGGCAATCCATTTCCTCCTTCAGAAACTCCACAAACTTACCCACCTGAGCTTGACCGGGATACCCTCCTTTCGTAAACCAGAACTGCAGCAATTCTGTAGACAACCTCCTCAGGTGCGTTGGCGACTTGGTGCGAGTTTTGTCGTTGCTCACAGCACGCTCAGGAATTTAATATGAGCCAACGTCTGGCCTTTTGCGTGTACTCTGGAAATGGCGTCTCAAAGCTCAGATCTTTCTTGACTGACCTGTTCAATACCATTACGGAAGACATGAATGGGGATGATGAAGAAACGGAGTATGACGATGATTTTGATGAAGGTTTCAATGAGGTACCTCAAGATGTCGAAATGGAGATGGGGAACGAAGGCGACATCGATGTCGACGATGATTTCATGAACGATACGCCCTTCCGGTACCATAGTGTGGATCCACCCATCGTCCAGCCTTTTCAATCAGTCATCGACTCTACGCTGCACGCACTCGAAGTCCCCATACAACGCAATTTGACATTGCGACCTAACCAAGTCCCCCCTCCGTTGAGTGGAGCGACCACAACCCTACCAACTTCATCCCAATCTATGGCTCAGGATGTTACCATGCAACCACTCGCTGGTCCTTCAAACGGGGCACAACGCCAATCACGAGGATTTGGACACCAGCCAGTGATTGAGGTTTCCGCTTCCCCGGCGCCAAGTGACATCGGTTCCAACCGTAGCACCGGCACGACACAGTCGAATGGCGCTGCCTTTTTCCGGACCTATCATGACTTTTCCTCTTCTTCAAGAAATACCGAGGCGATGACGCCCGATTATGTCTATGCGGAGATAGGACATGGCAGGGGTACCGTCGGACATTCAGGACCTATGAACCCGGTGCCAAGACACCCTTTCCCTCCCGTCGCTTCCCTCCACGGCGCCATTTCCCCGCCCTCGCAAGGCATCACCCAAGTCATGCATTCTGCAGGGATCTCCTTGGATATATATCGGGAGCAAGAAACAATCGCGCCCGAACCTTCTGCAACAACGGAACCCTCCGTTCCGTGGCCTCATCGCGAACCTCCATCCCCAGCGACGATGCAGCCCAGTTCTCCGGAGAGCAGCCATGGCATACTACCAGCTATGGCTCCTAGCGCAGACCCCCGCGAGCCAGAAGCAAGAGGCAGAAGTGTGAAGAGGAGTTTGCGAAATACAATCAATGCTGCAGAGCACTATGCAACCGTCCTATTTGGGCGTGGGTCTACCTCGAACAACACGGCCCACGACGGGGGGCATGCTGGTTCATGGTCAAGGTCATAGATGGGATAGAGGTGTTGAAATTTGCATATTTGTATTGCCTCGAGAGCTTGGCCCCCAAGTTTTGTTCATGTCCCCATTCATCGCCGGTTGCAAAGCATTGGGACTCCTTTTGTTTGTGTAATTGCCGCTGTTGTTACAATGGTTGTATCCATCTACTAATTGTAGTGCTGAAACCATCCTGTTTTACTGTGCAATCTTTTACACTGTCGGTTGATCGTGTGAGTCGACCATGAACGTTCGTGTAGCAAGAGTACGTGTCAAGAAGTTCGACCATCCGTATCCTTGACGATTCGTTAGATAGAAGATCTGCAGGGAATGCAAGCATGCAATCTCCACAACCTTCCAGAAAACTACACAATGAAGTATTGTGCGTCAGTATCCCCGTGTCCCCATACAATCTCGCTTTTCTCCTTGTAGATCTCTATCACGCCATGACGTGGCCGTCCTTGTCGTATGTCGCAGAAGATCACAAAGGCCGGATAGTCGGATATATCCTGGCAAAGATGTGCGTGCACCTCTACGACATGTTCGCGCCAGAGTCTCACTCGCACTCGCAGGGAAGAAACTGAAGAGCCTCAGGATGGTTCACCGCCGTCTGAAGCTCCCCATGGTCACGTCACGTCGATATCCGTCTTGCGGTCGTATCGACGATTGGGACTAGCTAAAAAGTTGATGTTGCAGTCCCGTAGGTCCATTCGCATGTGATGCTTGTCTGGGGCGTCTGACGTTCGTGTCCGCAGAAGAGGCCATGGCGACCAATTACAACGCCGCCTATGTGTCCCTTCACGTCCGAAAATCGAACCGTGCCGCTCTTAGTCTCTACCGCGACACGTTGGGTTTCACGGTCAAAAGTATCGAAGAAAAATACTGTACGCGTTCTTTCGCTTCTCTCTATGCCATAGTAACCGAGGGAATCCCTAGACGCCGATGGTGAAGATGCATATGCGATGCAGTTATCATTCAAATAGTGGTAGTGATTTACATGATACTTCACGACGCCACGGGTTCACCTTGGGGAGCGAGCGCCCGGCGGATAACTTCCACAGTTTGCAACCCAAGTCTGTAATACCCATCATTGGTCCCTGCCTTGAACATTCCCATGTGTGCTTGAACCTCATCTGTAGCGACACAGTTCGGCGCAGGAGCATAGTGGGGAAACGTGGGTGATGACCGAGGAGGCAATACTACGAACGTCCGTGGATCCGGATGAGCGGGAGGGGACGTCGGCAAAAACACGTAAAACCTGACAAGGGTGATGTCAACGAAAACGTCCCAACGATCGCAAGCTCTGACTCACATCTTGAAAACGATCCCATGATCCTTGTGTGCAGCGACGAGTTTGTCCAGTCGCTCGCGCATCGACTTTTCGTCCCATAAATTACCAATGAATTTCATGTGGTCCGAGGCCCAATCGTATCCAGACGTGATGTCGTCCCGTCGCATGTATGCGGCTCCCGCAGTCGCGCCAGCGACGATGGCACCTCCAACGGCATATGCTACCGGCGCCCATCCAGCCCATCCAGATGACGATGAAGACGTCCCATCCGTTATTCGCAGGGTCTCAGGATTTGGTGCCGCGGTAGTCGCAGGTTCGCTTCCCTTGTTGAAGAACGAGTAGACGTCAGAGACGACGCCACGAGCCGCATTCGCATACTCTACGGCGCGCGTCGCGCTGTTCTTGAACACGAACGGGTGTATCCCGAGGTACTAGCAAACGGTGGTTCGTCCATGAGCGTGCAAGGGCGTACGGGAACGACTGACCGGCGTGTCGAACGCGATGAGGGCGATGATCTTGGGCCATAGCGGCGCGTTTCCGTCGGGCCTCGTTTTGAGGAACTCCAGCATGGAGTCGGAGGCGAGCAGGCCGCCCATGCTGAGGATGGCACAGTCAGATGTGTGCACGAGCTCGAGGTCGCGTTGGGCTGTCCCACCTATGTCCACATAGGACGATTTTCACTCTCCCAGCGCCACCGCCATGGGCGACCTCTTTCTGTACGGTCACTGTCGTAAGCCAGTCTGCGAACCGCACGACGGCTGCGTTCTAGAGAGAGAGAAAGGTCATATCTCCGATGTCACAGTGATCTGGGCTGGAAATACCGACCAGTTCTCCCTTGGTCTGGTTTCGAGAGTCAGTACCCTCTTGGCGAAGGTAATGAAATAGACTGACCTCGTAAGCAGGAAAGACGACGCACTCGACGGGGAGATCGCTCTCGCTTTGTGATAAGATGTGCTGAAGTCGCGATGGAAAGTTCTCAAAAGTCGACGCCGTTCCCTTGAACCTGAACCTAATAAGCTTGCTGCTTTCACTGTTAGTCTGTCGTAAGACCGCACCCGTGAATGAAGACGATGAGGAGAACACCTCGAGGGTCTGTAGGCTTCTTCTCTTCATCCGGCCGTTTCTCCGGCGTCGTCGCGTTCATTGCGAATAGCACATTGCAGTGGGTGACTATAACAGGACGAGACAACAACTACATACTGTCATCCGAATTTAGTCCGAGAATCCAATGGCAATAGTCTACAACCAAGCCACTAGCGGGCACGTCATTAAACCTGACTCCAACCCGTAGTCTGGCTAGAATAGGGTGCTTGCGTCTGCAAGACAATTGGTTGGCTCTGTCTGTGAGATCCTTGCGACGCCTGAGGCAGGCTGGCACTGTGGCCATTTACAGCGAGAGGTACAGTCAAGGACCCATACCGGAAGCTGCGGCCCCTGGTGGAATCAGGAGAAATACCTCGGTGATCGTTTTGGTTAGACACAAGTCGCTCTGAGTTTGAGATCCCCACAGAGGTAATTGCGTCCAATTCTTCATCTGTGGGCCATCGGAGTTCAACTTCGACGGGCTCATTGTCAACCTGCAGCTCAGACGGAAGTACGGGCTGAGGGTGAAACGCCATGTCGTCCTCTTGGGTGAGTTGCTGTTCGACGACCTCTTGCGAGGAGCCAGAAGAGTTTGAAAGAGGGCGAGGCATGGGCGAGCTTTGGTGGACAGGTAAAGAAAGACGCTGGTTCCCCTTGCGAGCGTGTGTTCGCTCGAACACCTCGACAGCTGCAGAGAAGCTGGAATGGGCATCTTGCCTCACCAGGCTTTCGAGTGCAGGCGAAGCCGGCAACCTTTCTTGAGATTGAGCTCGCAAAGGGGAAGATAGTTGGGTGAATGTGTCGAATATATCGATCTCTGGAGGTTCTCTTGGGGGAGGTGGCGTGACCAATGGTTGCGTTCTCTTTTGTGGCACACCAACATCGAGCCCTGAAAGCACACTAGTCTAGGGCCCTGAGCAAATGAAAGGGGACGAGATACCTCTCGAAATAACACTAAAGTCCGTCTCCAGCGAGCTGTGGAGACTCTGGAGGTCCATTCTTCTCATCAGCGCGATTTCTGCCTTGCGCATAGGTTTCATTGGCCAGATGTGTTCATGCTTGACGTGGTTGTCAAGGGCGTCGATGCTAGAGAAAGAAGATCGACACCAATCCCACCGACAGGAAATGAGATTGGAAGAAGCCATGGATCGAACAAGCAGGGCGTGCCGGTCAACACATGGCTTGTTTGTATTTGTTGGATCCACCCTGAAATCATCCATCACATGGAAGGAGAGTCTGCGATACTGTCATACATTGGCCTCCCGCCTGAATACGAACCACGGCCCAGCCTATCGCCCATCGAATTTCTGAAAACGTATCTATACGTGCTACCACCTCATCTAATCGTCGGCTTTTCGTCCGTCACGACACCGAAGCAGCGGAGCGTGATAACGGCGATACGAAACCGGCGACTTGCGTACACGGAAACGAAGCCGAAGCAGCTAGCGTTTGCGGAAGCAAGGAACCGATGGCCTCACCTCTGGTCCGGACAGGGGCGACAGGGACAGGAAGCAGCAGCACAGGAGGAGAGAGAGTGGGCGGAAAAGGGCTTCTTGGGCGGCGGTAGACAGCAGGTGGGAAAGCTTGGGACACTGCTAGCAGATTACGAGGAGGAGAGAGAAGCGGAGAGAATACGACTAGTCAAACGCCGACGGGCGGCCGAGGAGTTTGTACCTGAGGAGGAAGAGGACAGCGAAAGCGATACAGGGGTTGAAACGGAGGAATCGCCGGAAGAAGAGCGGGCAACGTTCGAGAGACGGATAACGGAGCTGTTCATTTACGGTATGCTGGAGGTAAGCGCTGCAGTGACGGGCGGTGGTCGCGCATGACACGTCTGCAGGGGGCCGACTACGACGTGGTGGACTGGAGCGAACAGTACGACGTCGAGCGGGGGGACGAGCAGTACTTTGAGGAGGAGGATTCGGAGCCGTGACTTTGTATGGAAATTTGTCGGAGGAGTCTCCTGAGCGCGTTGTTTGCGAGCTTGCCCTCATCCTCGTCGTCGGCCCGCCCTAAATATCGCTCGCATGGCCAGCCTGACTTCCGACATACAGCGCGCGCTTCAGCTCGCCGTCGGTGAAGCAAACAGCCCCTTTCTCCAGTCCAAGAAGAAACGACCGCGCAGCGACACAGAACACGCCCGCGACAAGAAGAAAACCAAGCGGAAATCGACGTCCTCGCCCGTCGATCAGACGCCCGCGCCCGGCCCGTCCCACGAAGACAAGGGAAAGGCCAGGGAGCCATCCCAGCCACTCCCCGACGACATTTCTGTAGACAGTCAGCAGGCCTCGTCCACCGCTTTCCTGAACGCAGTCGTCGCTGCAGCTTCCGCCACTTCGGGCGTGCAGCCCATCGATATCTCGTCGTATCAGGCCCCCCCTCCGTACCAGGATCAGCAAATTCTTCCAGACCAATCTTCCCCTTACATCCAGTATCCACCTCTCCATTATGGCTTCCACGATCCCTCTCAGTTCGGTCAACCACCACCCCAAGGCCATCCCATTTTTCCCGGTCTCGGTGTTCCACTCCCCGACTTCAACTTTGCATCCAACGATGACATCATCCGTGCTCTCCAAGACATGGATGTGTCCAAGATTGCGAGCGTTCTCAAGTCGCTAGGCGACGCTGCCGCCGCCAACGCGTCAGTCACTAACCCACCTCCATTTGTCCCTCCTCCCCTTCCGACCACCGTTACTCGCTCGCAGTCACAAGAAAATCTACCATCCACGTCCGCGGGGCCCATTCTTTCGTCCGTACCAAAGTCAACCAAATCATCGCATAAGCGTGTACTGGACATGAGTCTCCCCGGACCGGACCAGACCAACCCCGAACACGCGCATATGCTTGCCAATAAGTGGATGAATGCGAGCAAGCTAGCAGAACTGGTGAAGACGCAAGGTAAATGGGTCGTTGCAACCGGCGGTCTCTGTTTTCAAACCTTTGTCCAGGTCTTGTATACAAGAAGGGGAAATTTTCTGCTATAGAAGAGCAGCTACTAAAGAACGCGATAGATGCGTTCAAAGCGGTGCGTGAGTTTCAAACATCGTTGCGAGTGGCTACCCATATGCCGATTTCAGTCCAGAGGCCTCACGGACGAGCAAATTCTGGAGATTATCTTCCAGAAGAACGAAAAGGGCAAGGAGAACGCCTTTTGGTCGGAAATAAGTACGCTCGTCCAGTGCCGGCTCCATTCTTCCGTCTCATATCTCGCAGCTGCCGCCATCCCCCAACGACCGATCATTGCCGTCTATCACCACGTCCGGAGGGCGTTCCATCCGAAAAAGCAACAGGGCAAATGGATGCCAGAGGAGGACAACTTGTTGCGGCAGTATGTCATAATCATCTTCCCACAATCAGTGTCCATTATTCATGACATCTGTGTAGAGCTGTCGCCGATCTCGGTCAGCAATGGGAAAAGGTCAGCGAGATTGTGGGGCGGATGTCATCGGACTGTCGTGATCGATATCGCAATCATATTGCAAACCGTGAAGTTCGCATCACCGGTCAGTGGAGCAGGCAAGAGGAAGAGGAGCTCACAAAGATCGTGACGGAGATGACTGTCAGCCAAGGCAAAGACTTTGATAATGACGTTTTCTGGGGAATCGTCAGTGAAAAAATGGGCAACCGTCGGGGAAGGCAACAATGTCGGATCAAATGGTAGCGTTTGTCTTCTCTGGTAGCTCAGCAAACCTGATTAGCTTCATAGGACGGATTCACTGAGCAAGACGGTCAAAAACGAGGGGCAGAAACCACGCTGGAGCCCGCAGGATGCGTATATATTGGTTCACAAGTGAGTGATTGCTAATACCATGAAAACTACTGCTCAAACATCGTGACAACAGGGTCGATTCCCTCAAGGTCCGGGACGACACGGAGATAGACTGGAAGACACTCCCCGATCCGGATTGGAATTTGTGGAGTGCGCATTCGTTACAGCGGAGATGGCTTACCATGAAGCGCAGCATTAAAGGATACGAGGATATGACACATCAAGGTTTGTGATATCAACCCCAATTCCAACGCATTATTTATCGTGTTTCCATAGAGATCATGGATATTCTTCGCGTCAAAAAGGCCCATTTGCCTCCTGTGTCATCCGCGCGGCGGCGTAAAGTCATAAGTGCCGCGAGCGTGGAAGATCCGGACGGGCTGATTGATGCAGGTCCCAGTTCTAGCAATGCCTTTCAAACGCCTGCTCCTGAAGTAGAGAATGTGGAGGACAAGGACGTTACTGAGTCATTGGACGATGACGAGGGAGACTAGTTTCTATACTCATAATGGATTTTTCATCGGTTTTCTCGACTACGCACAGTAAACGTCAGACCACTCCGAGCAGACCGGTGCCACTTTTGATTCCCCAGCCTCTTGCCGCCGCGAAACTGATCCCAACACAGCTTAGTAAGAACCCTGCAAACCTGGAGGGAATTAGTGGGTGCACTCCAAGATGTCACGATGGAGAAATTTACCTGAAGAAGGCGACCCGAGAGATGGACCTCTCTTCGTGAGGAGTTCGAGAAGAAGCAAAGATGGACCTCAACACGGCGGGTGTGACTGGGATGCGTCGAGGAGGACTTGGTGGAGGACGAATGGATGGAGGGTGGGAAGGTTTCGCTGCGGTTACGGTCGATGAGCTCGAGGTGGTCGACGTCATTCAGAGGCGACGGTGATTGGACGAGGGAGACGAAGACCGCAAACTGCCGAATCCAGCATTATTCAACATTCTGCTGCACGACATTCTATTAACAATTCGACCCAACAACACCCAGGCATCACCATAGCAAGATTCTTCATGGATTCGGATCGAACAGACTTTGAAGATATGGAGCGCATTATAGATCGCCTTCCCGAAACCGAAACCGAACGGCGCTTGGTCAAGCACCTGGTAATACGTAGCCCGAACTGCGGAGTAAAGGACGAATGGGTCACGCCGGAAATGACATTTTGTCGACGCCTCGAATCTGTCGTACTCTCGGGAGTACCAGACACATCGGACAAGACAATCATCCGGTTAGCGAGGGACAACCCTAACCTACAGGGCCTAGACTTGACTGGATGCAAGTACGTTTCGGAAGTGGCGATCGTGGAACTAGTATCGCAAGCGCCACCGCTGCAATGGCTACAGCTGAGCGGGGTGGTGTTGACAGACGGGACTGTCTCTGCAATAGCGAAGACGTTTTCAAAGCTGGTTGAACTGGAGCTATGTGACGAGCCGCTCGTGTCGGCAGTGTCGGTTCGGGATATCTGGACGTACTCTCGCAAGCTACGAGTGTTGAGGCTCGCACGATGTCCTCAGCTAACCGATACGGCACTTCCGAGTCCAATCAAGAAGGGAGGGGATGCAACGACTGGGTCCGACAAGCCGTTACCACACCGACCGTCGACATGGTTGGACGGACTTCCTCCGCTGATACTACGACATACAGCGGTAGATCTGCGGGTTCTGGATCTCAGTTACTGTACAAAACTGACGGACGAGGGGATTGCAGGAGTGCTAGTTCACACGCCATCGCTGCACACGCTGTCTTTGGCAGGGTGTACGAACCTGACAGACCAGAGTGTAGAGAGCATTTGCAAGCTCGGGGTGCAACTGGGTGCAATCACGTTGGCGCACGTGTGCCAAGTGACAGATGCAGGGATCGTGAAGCTAGCGCGGGCCTGCCTGGGGCTGAAGTCAGTGGACCTTGCATGTAGGGGTGCGCTGTTTTCGGACGGGGGGACTGTACTGACGTGAGACAGTCTGTCGACAGTTGACGGACATGTCGGTGTTTGAATTAGCAGAGCTGAATAGCCTGCACCGGCTGGTGCTGGTGCGAGTACCGAAGTTGACAGACAACGCGATTTATCATCTTGGGGACCACGCACGAGCGTTGGAACGACTACATCTGTCGTATTGCGACCGGATCTCCCTCAAAGCGATACATCACTTGTTGCGAAACGCGCCGCGACTAAACCATCTGACGGCGACGGGGGTGCCAGCTGCGCGACGGATGGGGTTGAGTCGGTTTTCGGACCGCGCACCAGATGTAAGTGGGTCATTGGCTGGAGGCTATAGAGCGTTCTGACCGGGCTGCAGACGCTAGACGAGAACCAACGGTCGGCGTTTCGTGTGTTCAGCGGGCGGAATGTTCGTGCGCTATGTCAGTTTCTGGACAAGGAAAAGCAGCGGCGGGAAGAGGCAGAGGCACAGAACATACCGTTTGTCGCGCGATCCGACGACAAGATGGACCTTTATTGATCGGAGTGACGTCATGGATCTAGATCGTCCCTAAAACGGACGTCGAGTTCGAAATGATCATCCTCCCTTTCTAATGAGCCCCATCACCACCGCATCTCAGAATGCCGCCCGCCTCGCCCGGTCAAAATCAGTCACTCTCCCCAAGGATGCCCTCTTGCCAAGGAAGCGCTCTGCCTCTCTCCCCACCCACCACATGCCCCCCTCCGACGACACCACGCTCCTCGACCCTGAATACTCCAGGCGGTACCACGCCCTCTCAGAGCTACTTTCCACCGAGCTCGGCTACCTCATCGACCTGCGAGTCCTCGTCTCGGTATACAATCCATCGTCTGTTTCTATTCCAAATTAAGCATGTCCTTTCAGGTCTATCTTCGTCTCCTTCCCGTCTTGAAAAACCGTACCTCATTACCGCTGTCCTCCTCGAATCCAACCATTGCCTACTTTCCGCGTCCTCCGTCTTTTCACGGGCTCCATCCGCAGTCCGCATCCTTCCGCACTCATTCTCACCCTCGTCTTAGCGGCCCCGCTTATTCCTCTTCGGCGCAACCCGACGACCACCCCTCTATTTCCACCTCGTCAAACCTAATCTCTACCAGAGACGAAAAGTCTACTGCGCGCCATCTGTTCTCTGCAGCAGACCTCGACGCTGTCACGAGGAACGCGGAGGAGATTCTCGAGTTCCATGAGAACATTGTGCGCAGGCTCTGTCAAGTTGTCACGCCACTTGGCATCTCCATGACTCCCAGGGACACTACTCCCGGGCAACTCCATGGAAACTCCACCAACATCCATCGTGCCATAATCGGCGTCTCTGCAGTATTTGTCGATCATGTAATGTCTCCGCGTTCCCCGCCTTTCTCTCCTAATCATGTCGTATAGGCCACTGGCTTCGATCAATATCAGTCGTTTTGCTCCGGTCACTCAGAAGCGTTCGACATAGTACGCAAGGTCCAGCACAGATACCCTGCTGAATGGGAGGCATTTGAATTGCGTTGTGCCGCCCTTGCTGCGGAAATCCAGTTAGACGACGTCGCCGATGACTCTAGGAAACAACTCTGCGACATCTCCAACCGGCGCCACTCCTTGTCGTCTCTCGAGGTGCTCCCCGGAGAAAACCTCAAAATGTCCACCATTAGTGCCTCGGAAAATGGTCATACCGACAGGGTCACGAATAGTCGAAAGCCACGACTCATGTTTATGGATTATATGATCAAACCAGTGCAGAGAGTTTGCAAGTATCCCCTTCTTTTCGACCAGCTTCAGGACAGGACCGGGTCACAGAGGACCAGTGATGGATCTATTCCGTCCAACGCTGCACCCAGTCATGTTCAAGCCACCGCGAAAACTGCGCTCCGGGTCATGCGAACGGCGGCTAGTCTGGTGGATGAAGCACGCCGGCAACAAGAGCTTGTTGGTAAATCTGCCCAAATCGTGTCCAGGATCACACAGGGTCTCTTGACCTCAGCTACGAGTCATAGCAGACCTTCTCAATCTACTTCCTTGTCGAGTTTCCTATCGTCCTTGGGCCCCTGTCTCCTTTCAGGCTCTTTGGATGTCATCCATTATCGTGGTACAAATATGGCTAGGCTCGGTACTGTCAAGGCAAAGTACCTTGGCGCGTTCCTCTTCCCTGGTGGGTTTCTCGTCCTGGTGAAAGTTGCCAAGTCCAAGGTGTACGAGCCAAAACATTGGTTCAACCTGAGAGTGTTTGGTCTGGTGGACTCGAATCTTGACGATGGTATGCGACCATGTCATTATTACGAGTTTCGCTGATGGCGGTTGCGCAGTCTTGTTACCAAGTTGGTTTCGTTTGTCATCGAAAGCACATTTGTTCGAGTTCGCGGCGTCGTGTCGTCGCGAAAAGGACATTTGGGTAGATGCTATCCGACGTGCTATGGTGGGGGAGGCCTCCTGGATCGATGAACCTCCTTCTAGTCTCCAGGTTGATCTCGCCATCCCGGTGCTGGAAAGTGTACAGTTTGAGACAATCAGCCCATTGCCAACGATACAATCGATTCCAGAGCTGGATGACGTAGAATTTGTTGTTCCTCGCTCTGGAGAGGCTCCACTGGTCGTTCCAGGATCTCCGCAGGTTCACCTCCGTGTGGCAAATTCCGTTAAGGACGATATAACGGTTCCACTCGTGATGAGGCCCAGTAGTAGGTCGTCCGTTACCACACATCCGACCCTCATACCGGAATCGAATACATTTCATCTCGTTCGATCGACAGCCTCTGCTAGAGAACAGGTGGATCGTGGTTTACTAGACGTCTTTTCAGAAAAGTGCCTCACCGCGCGTTTTCATGCTCACACGCACGAAGAGGATCTTTTCGAGGCACAGAGAGTCACCCGTTCATTCTCGAGGACCGCCTCGGCGCTGAACATGGCAAGCGCGATGAGCGTCGCCGCGAGGAATCGACTCACAAAGCGCGAAAGTGTTCTTGTCCCTCGCAAAAAGAGCTTTGTCGAAGGCAGCGGGACGCTTGGTGACATCGAGAATTGCACAGCTTCTGTGTACCCTGTCGTATCCAAACATGTGAGAAGGAGGCAGCATCCCACCAAGCTCAAAATCGTCGCGGTAGCTAAGGCAACATCTCAAGAAGGAAATGAAGCGGGCAATGAGCTCACTGTCGAGTCCCCTTCCCCAATATCCCACTGCTCATCCGTATCTTTTGCTGCGCTACCCACGCCTCTTACTACACCAGCTCCTCTACCGACTCCCTCAGACAAAGCAGACGGCTTCCGCTCACAATCCGAACTGTTGACTGTTCGCCAGAACGATTACGTCCCGAAACGGAGCAAGTCGATGATTGAGAATGTTCGTGACCTTTTTGCTCCTCGGACCGCTTCCCCGACTACTGCTCTGAACCGGGAACACTCTACAAGGAGTTCCGTGTCTAATTCAAGCTTGCTACGGTGGTGGTCGAGGGAATCACTCCGCCGGAGGGTTCGGAGTGCACCCGATGTCCCTATCGGAGAACTGCCCTCCGCACTTACGACAAAGTCTTTACATGTCGCAGCCGCACGGCCATTACTCGCGGCAGTAGACGGGCCCTACTCACAGCCAGATCTTCATCTCCTCTACTCCGGAACTTCCCGTTCAAGTACGTCAGAATTTGGAGTAGATAATCTTTCTTCGCAGAAGAAGACCATGTTTTCTTCGCGTGGCCGCCAGGTGACTTCTACGCTGTCATCGAGCATGCGTGAAGACGACTCAACACATGTCCCCACACGGATTCGACGGAATTTCTCGTTTTTGCATAGACTCACTCAGAGTACTCGAGATTGTGATGATACCATCCCTTTATGATTATCTACCCTACGTTATTCACTAGCATACTCAACCTTGCATTCGCTGGAGTTGTTTCCTACAACACCGTATTGGCAGCGTAGTTACATTGCACTTCCCTACTAGCGGGTCTCGATCACGTGACAGACGCGCCAAGTAAACTGTTGGATTCTGTCAACTGTCAAAGAGACTCGCTCAGGCTCGAGCCACCTGATACCCCATACCAAGTACCGTTGATGAAGATCGATGGCGCTTAACAATTCTCCAAGGAAAGTGGTACCTCTGGCTAGTGGTGATGATGCAACCCCTCGAAGACGCGGAGAAAGTACAGTCACGAAACGCGTATTTTACTGTGGAGTCGTGGTAGAGGGATGTGAGGGAGGAAAGAGGCTTCCTGACGGTGAGTTGTAGTGTGGCGTCTGACTGAATTGTCAACGATTTCCTTCAGACGTGCAGGATTTAGTGCTCTCGCTTGGAGACCCATGGCTTGGTCGAGACGACAACAACATCTTGCCATCTGCCACCGACACTACTATCACACACCATACGGTGAACACTATCTCTGCTTTATCCGTCCATTTCTCACCTGCAGTGTTCAAGGGCGAGTCACAACGCAAACGCTCAGTGACCGACTCGTCTGCGCTATCAGAGGTCATCAACGAGCTCGTAAACACTGAGCGGTCATACGTCAAACGTCTTCGAGCCCTCAAAAGTGACTACGCAGATCCATTGCGCCAATTCTCGAGAAGCAAGAGCACAGCAATATTGCCTCCATACGAGGCCAAGACTCTTTTCGGGAACATCGACAATCTCCTGCCGGTCAACGAGGCATTCTTAACGGATCTAGAGAAGATGATGGCGCTGAATGGATCTCGGAATATAGGAGATGTCGCCCTACGGCATTTCAAAGAGCTCAGAGGCTTTGAGCATTATAAGCAGTACTACGTCAAACGTGAAGAGGCCCAGTCGATTTTCGAGCGCGAGATGATGAAGAAATCTTCTGGCTTTGCTGCATATATCGATGTGAATGACGCTCACGATACCTGGTTGTACCTTGACTGACATGTCCTATTCGGTTTCGCAGAGGATCAAATATTCGAGCGCGGACACGAGAAATCGAGTTGGCCTACGCGAACTGCTGATGGATCCGGTACAACGGATACCGCGATACACTTTACTCTTTCGCACGATGGTTAAACTCATGGGCCCGGACGACGTGCAACGTGCAAAGTTGATCGAAGCGGATGAGATAGCAAGCAAGATTGCGTTGGCTGAGACGGACGACCAAACGAGACGGGCTGCAGTTCTGTACTGCCTGAGCGCGACCATCGAGGCCTTTCCCGCTGGGCTGATATCGAACTCGCGGCGCTTCATTGATTGCATCGACGTGGAAGACATTATTACTGATGGACCCCAAGGCGCATCTTCGTCTTCCACGAGCATTTCCGCCACTGCATTGCATTGCACGTTGTTCTTGTTCGACGATAAACTCATGATCGTGAAACGACCGGGAAGTGGAGAGAAAAGTGGGCGTTTGCTGTCCGGCTTGGACGAAGTGGAGAAGCTGGCCAAAACTGGTGGACTACCCATGGGAATGAAGAAGAGTGGTATGAGCTGCAGGGGGGTGTTTGATCTCTGTGAAGTTGTAGTCGCTGATGTTGGGGATGCTGGTAAGAGGCTTATGAATTCTTTTACCATACGGTCTGCTAATTCTTTCCCGGAAGAGTTTCACGTTTACATTGAAAACCCTCCACAGGATCAAGGTGATAAGTGGACAGGTCGGCCGTTTCGCTCGCTCTCGGTAGTATTCCCGCCCGGCTCTATCAACCTTGACCCTGCGCGAACGCTGGTCGAGAAAGAGCGCTTTTTGGAGAATCTTTGGTCAGCCCAGGCAAAGTACAGAACTAAAGCAGGCCAATCCGTCATACTGTGTGCAGACGAGAAAGAAGTTGAAGTTAAAGGTGGACGAACCACAGTTGCCCGTACATACTTCAACGTATATCAGCGGACAGCTTTTTTGCAGGAGAGCAAAAAGGTGATCTATAGCCGCCACTATGTAGGAGCTATCATGCTTACACCTTCCTCTAGACAAAGATTGTCATGCACATCGATCCCCAAGGCACTGCTGATCCGTTACCTTTTGGTATGGGAGGTCCCCCGTATGTGATTGTGCGCGTTAATCCAATGGCTGGGGAGATATCGCGGTATTCTGTCTCATCGAATGACCCAACCGATGACCCTGAAGAAGAGATAGTGCAAACTTCTAGAATACCGGGACGAATCGTGCAGACGAGTGAGTTTTCCTTTACTTCTTTGATTGCGATCTGACATTTGTTACATAGTTCAACAATACGGCCTCTTCAAGTTCCGCACTGGCAACGAATCTCGTCCTGCAACGCCAACAGCAAGTGCCAAGTCACGAGCGCATATCTTCAGCTTGGATGCTATATCTAGGAATCTCTTCAATGCTCGTCCAGGGTCGTCGAGGGCTGATCTATTTGGTACATCCATTGGCAGCCATCGCCGCACGAAGTCATTCGCTAGCCGGTCGTCAACGCACACCCAGACCACCACCACGGGAGATGGCAGCCTCGCAAAGTTCTCGTATCGTTCTGGCTCGACCAACACCGCTGTCACATCCTTGAATTCTGGGGATGATGACGCATCGACAAACAGATCTCACAGGAAACTAGTCAAAAGAGGTCGCTCCCCTAGTAGCGGCCGAACCTCGCCTCTCCCAGCGTTGCCGGTTTCTAGGTCACCTTCATGCGAGCAGTGCGACGGTGGAGATGTCGAGGATAGGACTGATGAATATTTGATACTTGATCGTTCGGATCCAGATTTGACAATGCGCTTGGAGCTTGCGAGGCGGAATAGCCAAAGTCAGCACGGTAAATATGTCCCCGTACCTACGACGGAGAGAGCAGTGGAAGACACGATATACGAAGGTATGGCTTTGATTCTACTTGGCACCGGCTATTATAGTCACTTCCGCAGAGGAACCACCACCTCAGTTACGTCCGCTATCCCATGCATCAACACCAAAAGAGAATTCCTTAAGGGGTTCTCGGCAGCCTTCAAGTTCCCCTGCGAGGGGCTTGCCTGCGTCGTTCCAGCTCGATGTACCACAAGCTGTAGAGCCCCGCCGGTTTGGACCGCGCAGCCCCTCTCCCCGTCCCCCAGCTAGCCCCGTACCTTCGACGCAACGGGAGCTTCCTCCTGAGGATGCACAAATGGACGATGAGTTTTTCTCGTTTCAAGACATTGAACAATCCACTCTCGATGACGCACCCCCATCACCTCTTCCCCGCAGCAAGCGGCAAGCATTTGGGCCCTACCAGATTGAGAGTATGCCCAAGGCAACCAACGGCGCTGCAGCGCAGTTTAGCAATATCGAACCCCTCTCTATCAAGAAGAAAACGTCCACGCGATCTGGACATAGTTCTTATACACCCACAAGAAAGCACAGGTCATCACCGCTTTCAAAGACAACTGGAAGAATCATCTCTCCTCGGAAAGTGTCACCTCAAACATCCAGACTACCGCGCTCCTCGCTTTCATACATCGCTGATGATTATACAGAAAATATATTACGAGCCATAGCTTCAGCCCGAGACGAGGTTAGGCTAGCCTTGCATGTATCTTAACTTGCTAACCACTGGTCTAGGTTGAATCATCGCATCGCGCCGTGAAAAGAATGAAAGCTGACATCACAGAACTACGCCCGAGTTCGACCAATAGTCCGGTTGATTCATGGAGGGCTTCATCCCCAGACAAATTCATTGCACGCAGTTCTCAGAGACCTAATCCCCCACCGGTTGTAGGTGTTAATCCTCCAACCTGGCTGTTTCACGAATATTCACTAGTTCTCATGAAAGACGAGGGAGGCACAACAGCGGATGGAAGAGATGCGTCAACTCATTAACAGGCGGCAAGCTGAAGGTCCACCAGCTCCACTTAATCGGCCTCGGGTCTTTATAGGGGAGAGTGCCACGCCAAAGATATCTGAGGTGGTTAATCCGGCGATTTCAATTCGCTTTGAGGAATCCCTGGCAGATGCAGATCAAAGTATAGGTCGCGCAATTTCATACCATGAGACCCTACGGGACGACTTTGAACAGTTCATACATGACATCAAAGAGGTCAGCCTTGATGGATTGTTTGGGTGTCGTGCATTAACATTATATCTATATAGAAAGCTCTGGATCTTGATCGAGCGCGAGTAGAGCTACAGAATACCAAGCGACAATGCGAGCTTGTCAAGAGCCTATTAGCAGACGCAACCGCCGAAAAGGAAATTATGTACGAGGTGCGGGGGATGGCATCCGAAACAACAAACGCATATTCACCACATTTAGGCGTTTAATGAGGAACTAGATGCAATGTACAACGACGCCAACCTTCCCCATGACGAAGCTTGGGAGTCGATGACGAAGGACTTGTGTCAAACCAAAGAGTCGCGGAACGCTTTAAGTAAAGAGAACTCGTACGTATCTCGTTTACATAGATGCCCATGCACTGCATGAATTTAAATAGGGAACTCAAACGGAGAATCACCGAACTGGAATCGGAAAAAGAAGAGTGCGTACTCTTCTACACCGCTCGTATATTCCTAACCCCGTGCTAGGTGGGCTATTTTGCTACGGGCTCATGGACTGATATCATAACATGTCTCTTGATTTCTGTGTCATTTTATCGCATGCATTTGCTTTGCATTGTTGTCTAATACTTACCATGCACATCCGCAGCTGGACTGCATCAGCAATCGATAGATCACATTCTCTGTTTCACTGCTCGTTGTGCAACTAACTGTGACAATCTTTTACGCTTCAATGGAGAAGGTAAGTTCTTGTAAGCAACTGCTCCAGCGTCGTTGGGTGAGGCGGACGCAGCAGGGATTTCTGGATCAAGATCTGCTGCCTCCCCGAGGGTCTCTGTTGGACAAGGGCTAAAGGCCATTCAGAACGGAGTCTCTTGCATAATTTTCACCGACCTCTCGGTGGTTGCGACAGACCCGTCATCTACAAAGCTATCTCCTCCGTCGTCTTCTCCGATATCCATCTTGGCAATGTCCATTGCTACCCATTGCCGAGAGACATCCAATAGTAGGTCCCACTGCTCTACCGCAGTATGTGTGATTATTTCACACTCTGTTCGCAGAAAGACTTCACGGCAATGGGGACATTGGACTGAGTCACTGACCACCGTACTGGAACCATCACGCAATTGATCAAAACACGTGGAACAGACGGGGTGTCGACACGGTAGACTGACTTCAAATCAGATAGAAACCTTGGGTGCGCAGGGCGCACCTAACCTATAGCATTTTTCCACTGCCATCTCTTCTATGCAGACAGCACATTCTTCGCCTTCCGCGAGTGAATTCATGTCGATGGTGTCACATACCTGCCGCAAAAGCTAGACCATACAAGAGGTCCAAGGTTACAATAATGTCAAGAAATGAAAGAACGTACCTTGACAGCTCTTTCACCGAGGTCTGTCGTCTGCGGGTTTGGCATAGCCCCGCCGAAATCGTCTACGAGATCTTTCGCATCCCGCTGGACCTCTGTCTCTCGGAACTGGAGTAGTTGCCATCTTGCCTTTTCAATGGTACGCCTGTCCTTTTCTCGGGCCTAGCAACACCGATCACCAATTTGACATATCATGCGTGGTTGGAGAAACTCACTGCCTTTAAATTGGTGATCGTACGTTCTAGTGACTGAATCCGACGTTGTGGAGCCCCTTCTCCCTGGTCAAAGCTTCCGCCTCGCGTCCTGTGCACGTTTTGTTGGACTTCCTGTAGCTTGGATCTCAGACTACCGTTCTCTTGCTCGAGGGACCTGATTCTGAAGTTCAGCTCTTCCACACCTGATCTCACACCTCTCAGGTGGTCCTAGAAAGAGTTTTGGAATATGTCTACTAGTGACCGGCTAAAAGAATATAGTTACCATGATGGACATCCCGGGCTCTGCCTCGACATCATCATGACGGGAGGGGACGAAATTATCCACCAAGCTGTCGTCGCTCGTCGCTAAATATTGAATGACATGAAATGTACCTATGTGAACACTGGAGGGTGTACCCACTAGCGTGCTCCTTTCGACTGGCTTTCCGCTTAGCAGTCAGCCTACGTGTGGATGCTCTTGTCTTCGGCATTGAGAATAGACGTCCAGTTTGAGGATAAAGTACCTCCTAAAGTTTCGAATGGCGGCTTGGAACGTATTCCATCTATGGTACGGCGCAGCTGCAATAAACAAGTCCCTGTCGATTAGTGGTTAAATCGCCACGTTGTGGATCTCACAGTACCGTGGCGCCGCAGGTTCAATTCCTGCCAGGGACAAAATTTTGCCCGACGCGATACAGCCATCCTTTTTCTGCCAAACCCATTGGGTAAATGCAGGTGGTAAATCAAGTGACGCAGTACAGGTGACGGAAAGATGGAGGTAGTAGCGTAAATGGTGCAAGGGTTGGAGCTCGATCTCCTAACCCTAACCTCACTCTAAGGTTCCGTTACACCAGCCTGAGTCTGAGCATGAAATCTTGGTGCAATGGTTACCCCCAGATCCCTTGGAACCATCGATCTCTGCTTTTTAGGAACTGCATCAGCGCAACCGTCTTCTACGAGGAATCAATCTGCAATCGCGCTACGTTTGGGAGGAGATGTATGGCTATTCGATTGCGGAGAAGCAACTCAACATCGGATTCAGAAAAGCACAGTAAAGATGGGAAGGATCAAGAAAATCTTCATAAGCCATACTCACGGTCTGTCTTTTGGCTAGTTCGAAGCTTGTGCTGATACTGGTGTCGCAGGGGATCATATTTTTGGACTGCTGCCATTGATGGCATCCATGGCAAACGGCGCTGGGGGCACGATTGATGACGTCGAAGATCCTCGGGCACGACGTCGAGACAGTATTGATATCGAGGTCTGTCTGTCGAGAGTGCCGTAGGCTTGTAGCTCACAGATCAACAGCCATTGGAGATTTATGGGCCACTCGGGACGCGCGCGTATGTTCGTGCTGGCCTCACATATACCCACACACTCTTGGGAGCCCCATACGTCGTCCACGAGCTTCGCTTTTTGGCCGATCCACCAGACGGCGACCAGATCAAACTACCCCTTCACATGTCTGAACTGTACCATGGTCGAAACATAACCCAAGATGGCGGCGTCTGGAAGGATGTCTTCAAAGGTGATCTCGTCAGTGTCTCTGCAGCTCCTATTTTGCATTCCGTGCCATGCGTCGGGTATGTCATTCAGGAAGCACCTATCCCGGGAAGGATGGATCCCCAAAATTATATCCCAAGCATAAGACGGACCAAGGCCCCTATGTCGGTCATGAGCCGTCTACAACTGGGTGAGAGCGTCGAGCTTTCGGATGGGACTATCCTCCATGGGCCTCCTCGTCGCCCGGGTAGGAAGATAGTGATCCTCGGCGACACGTACGACCCATCTGCAATCGCAGATATAATTTCTTCACCCGACTTACTCGTCCATGAAGCAACGAACGCACATCTGCCTGGTATAGACCCAGCCACTAAAACCACTGATACATTCGAGAGCGTGGAAGCAAGGGCAAAGTCCAGGGGTCATTCAACGCCGCAGATGGCTGGCGCCTTTGCAGCACGAATCGGGGCACGCAGACTGATCTTGAACCATTTCTCACCTAGATACCCCGGAAATGACGACATTAGTGCAGAGGCGAGTGTCGTAATGGAGGCCATCGCAAATTTGGCGAGGAAGCAGTTCACTGGTGAGGTTATTTGCGCCAGGGATCTCATGACTATAGAGGTAGAAATACCAGGGGAGAAAACAAACCCCTAATAATACAGTATTGCAACACGATCATTCCTCTGGAGGTTCGGACAATGCGCTGCTTGAATCACTCGCTTCTCCTTCCTCCAACTCCTCTCTAAGCTTTCTCTTTGTTTTTATTTGCTTCGGGTCCTCCGCTACTTCTCCCATTTCGATGTCATCGTCTTCATCCGGGTTGAATGGTGTATGCTCTTTTCTTGAGTGCATGTCCCTTTGCGATGACAATGGAGTTCCCGAATGTGAGGTTGCGTCCTTGATTGAAGGGTTCTGCTTCAAAGACATCAGAGGATCGAGCGACTCGACGTCTTCGCCGTCCTCTCTCTCTGCAACCTCGCCGGACTCGATATGCTTTTCGTCATCGACCAGCGGGGTTCTCCGGATCCCCTCGTCAGTATCAACGGACTCGGCCGCAGGGGTGGGCACTGGAGAGGCCAAACGGGATACCGTACTCTCCTTGTCCTTCCCCATCAATCGAAGCGAGCTGAGATCCAACACGATACTGTCCAGCGCCGATTTCTGTCCCCTGATGATGCGTTCTTGTGTTTCGTGTTCCGACGAAATGGCGGTCATGTCGTTCTCCAGCGCCAGGATCGACCTGGGACGCGCGTCAAGACACTGAGGAGGGGAAAAAGGCGCAAAACGCGTACCGCTCCAGCTCGTCGCGACTGGGAAGCGTGTTAATCTTTTCCGCGATCGAGTCATACTCCATCTTGCGTCTGCGCTCCATCTGCGCGTGTTCCAGCGCGACCTTGAGTTCGCCGATCTGGTTGTGCAACAGGTCGTGTTCCTGCTCTGCGAAAAGAGGACTGGCGTCGAAAGGAACGCGAACGAGCAAACCCGGGACGCCTACCGATTCTGTGCCGCTCTCGTTGGTATTCCTCGACCTGTCTCGACTCGGCCTCGCAAATCATGAGGCTCTTCTTGAGTGCCAGCTCAAAGGAGGCGAGTTCGACCAAGAAGGCCTCCCGCGCATCGTCGACGCTCCCACCGTGAGCCGAGGGTAATAACGGAGCATGGGCCAGCGAAGCGTAATTGTGGAACTTTTTGACGATGCGGCGGAGAGCCCGTTCGTCGTTGGTGATCCTGGTGTGAATGATGGCATCTGGAGGAAGAGCTTATTGCGGTAGACGCGTCGAGGGCCGTGGCATACGTGCCTTCTTCCTCGGTGGACAGAGGCGGAATGATTGGTGTCACTTCGCGCTGTGATGCAGTCGACATGATCACGGGTGAAACAAAGCGACGCGCGCCTGCGAACGAAGTAAATAAAATTACTACATCATCTATGCTAATTACACTGGTAGACAAGCTAGCCTCGTCCGCATCATCGTCGGCAACGAGAAAATGTCCAAGGGCGTCGATAGACGTCAACCTAGCCCCATTCCTCTGGCACAAAGGGCGTTACAAGGTCGTATATCTCCTCGTTCCCTCCACTGCTCTTACTATTGGCTTTGCGTCTTCCAATCACGCGTTTGAACATGCCGCCCACGCCCCTCTTCGAAGCTCCCTCCTGATCGATCGGCGCAACGCGGTCTGCGTCCGACTGATAACAATTGTCGATATACTGGGCCAACTTTCGTAACCCGCTGGAGCTGTCGTTGGCAGCTCTACGCGAGTCTTGCACTGCCGATTGCAAATACATGGCGAGATTGGGAAAATCGATCGGTAGGTTGGGATATGGGGTCGTCGGAGTCGAAGGCACGACGTAATATTTGGCCATGGACGACTCGGAAGAGTCACGAAGAAGAGTCGGGAGCGGCGACAGCGTGTATGAATACGGCAAGATGCTGACATCGCCGTTGGTGTACTTGTGCGAATTAGGAATGTTGCAAGGAAGAGGATAGTCCGTCGTCAGGTAGAGCATCGTTCTCCACTCGGACGCAGAATGATGAACCTTGACAAGCCCCCACGATGAGTAAGTCGACCATTCATCCCACGCGTCCTGACGCACCTTGACAAACTGTATCACAGTTCGTAGTTTGAGATCGTGCTTCGCGTTGCTAATCGCGTCTACGGTCGGCTCTACGCGCGTAGCGCTCAGTCTGGCCATCAACTTGAGTAACTTGCGCCAGCTGGGAGCCTGGAAATGAAAAATAGGCGCTTTCCCATAAGGAAGCGTGATCACGTTCGGCATCGGCCCAGTCATAGGCGATAGTTCCGTTGAGATAGCCGGGAGGGTGAAACCCAGAGCTAAACAGTGGTGTCAAAAAAAGCATGGCCAACGGACTTGAGAGTGGAGGCTCACAGACACCCATGAGCATATCTCGCTCGACGTATTGGTTTGCTGACAGTGGAACCGGCGATCGCGCGGACGGCCCCGGTTCCGGACCTGCTTCTTGTTCATTTCTTTCATTCAATGAATCCAGGTTGGTCAATGGCGTGGAGGAAAGGTCAGGACTCGGAGAAGGTTGCGTAGGAGATTTGTATCCAGATGAAGCCCCCGAAAATTCATTATTCAGCGTATGCCCGGCAGACGAGCTGGTTTCGGACGAAACTGACGTCCAACTTGGTCTCGAGACAAAAGAAGGCATCAACGACGATTGTTCGCTACCGCTCGATCTACTCGATAGAGTCAGAGAGGGCGAAGTGCAGGCACGGTCTGACGAAGGCACGTGGTCGCTTTGCGTGTGTGTAGTGGAAGTAGCAGAGGACGAGGAGGCGATAATGGTCGACTGCGTGGAAGTGTTTCGGACAAGGTTGGAAACGACGTTGGCATATAGGGAAGGCGCAGGGGACGAAGCGTCCCATGCTGTTTGCAGGCTCTGGACCTCGCTGGGTCGTCGGGACAGATCACTTGGCTCACTATCGGGGCCGTCCTGGCCCACTGAAGAATGCGAACGAGACGGAGGGTCGTCGTTCATGCAAGAACCCTGCGACGAAGTCGAGGTTGTGGGGGTGATCAAATGTAGCCAGCTTTCGCCTTCCGGCGGATGAGCAGGAGTTTTTGTGACAGAGAAAGATACTCGATCAGAGGGTGAAGGAGATGGTAGTGGCTCGTCGAGCGTATAGACGGTGTCGGACATTAGCCTCGACTCTTCCAGTGCTCTTGCAAGCTCTTCCTCTTCCATGGCAATCAAGTCTTCCTCGCGTCTTCGAGCTTCCGACGCGGAAAGTGCGAGCACTAATTCTACTTCCTTCTCATCAGGCGAAAGAATAGCCTCGGGAGCAATCGTTTCAGAGGGCTGCGGGGACGAAGTGGCCATAGATAACGGTATCGAGGTGGGGTAGAGAGGAATCCTCGAGGCAGGGGAGAGGGCCAGTGCTTGTGGTTTGGGGGGAATCGGCGGGAATGGGTTGGTCAGGGGTTTGAGCAGCGCCTGCGGCTTCTTGGGGAGGGGAGGGGCGGGCGAAAGGCAAGTTCGAGGCTGGGAGACGAAATGATCGCCATACAGCGACGAGGGTTGTGGGGACGAATAAGGGGAAGGCGTCCTGCCGTGACTCGTGCGTGGCCGCCGAGGAACGCTGTTGTCCCTGATTTTCGTGCGCTGTTGTCCTGGGGTGAGACTGGGCGGGATGAGCGACTGGTTGACCATCGCTTGTGAGATGTAGGGCGGTGATGGGTCAACCGCACTCGTGCGTCGAGGTCTGGGGGAGGGGTTGAACTGCGCGGGAGACACGTCGAGGGACGCGGCATGGTGGGGTGAGCGCGGAAACTGGAAGGCTGAGGGGAGATCGGTTAAGTCGAACAGAGGACGAATGAGCTGATGGATACCTTGATGGTTGTAGGATTGCATCGCTACACGACGACAGCCGGGACACGTTCCTCCGCTATCTTCGCTGTCGAGATAACAATCACTTGGCGACCGAGTGTCTGTGGTATGATTTCGTCCCTAGTAAAACCTCGACAGCGCTGTCGAGGTCGAGCGTGGCAGGTGAGGGTAGCGTGAAGGCCTCGACTCGGCGCTCCAACAGCGCTCGTCTCGCTTGTGCCTTGAAGTCTCACAGCATCGCGCGTAAGTGGCGACCACACAAATGTGCGGTGGGATAAAACAATACTCTGACGTACAATATGCAAAGAGAGAGAGCAATACGTAGAGGAAGGAAAGTCATGCTGATGAGTATGCGTGTAGAGACATGGAGTTGGGAAGAGTGTGGAGTGACATGAGTAGGTGTTGTACATGCAGCAGAAATGAAACGAAAACCAAGAATGCAGGAGACCGTTACGAGACGCGAGAGGGAATAAATTTAACCGCAGGGTGCGAGACTCCCTGCACGGCCGAGGTCTTGAATCCCAACTTCCGCATCACCGCCAACAGATCCGCTCGTTGCAACGGCTTGGAAAGGGATGCCGCGAACAAGCCGTTCTGCTCGTCTCCCGTGCTGTAAGCACTAACGGCAATGATAGGCGTGTTGGTATTCCTGTTATTGATGCTCTTGATATACCGGGCAGCGCTCTCGCCGTCCACTGATGGGTTTCTCACTTGAGTGCCTGCGACCGCAGCAATGATCAATACACTTACGTAGTGGCATGTGCAGATCCATCAGGATACAGTCGAATTCTGGGAAACGATCAGCCTAGATCGCGTCAAATCGAGCAACGACTCACTGATATCGCTCATAGCAACACCGATCGCTTCAGCGCCATCAGAGACGACCACGCAACGACACCCAAGTCGGATGAGCAGCGTCTCGATTATCTTGGCCGTGATAGGGTTATCTTCGGCCAATAGACAAGTCACGGCACGGTCAGTTGGATCCGGTCCCTTGCGCAGGTCCACGGAATGAACGGACGAAGGGGGGGTCACCTCGAACTGGCTCAGACTTTGTCCTGCCGAGGAAGGCCAGTTGTCGGAGCCAGATCCATCACCCGCGCTACTTGATATGGACGCAGTTCGCAGTCGACTCGGCATCGTATTCCTACGTTCGACGCCATCAAGGTGATTCTGTTTGAACCGCTCGACCGCGCCAAACTCTGAAGGCTTGCGAGCATGAGTTCCAGAACTGCTGCCTGGCGTGGACGGTGGTATGCTCGCCCTCGACGGTGAGGAAGCAATCGACGACGTCGACGTCGACGGAGAGGGAGGGCCTTGAGAAAGGGTCTTTTGGTCTATGCTCGTTACAACGCTGGGAGGCTTTTTGTGGCGTTGCGATAGACTGCGCTTTCGCGTGATGCTCGCTGGGTCGGACAAGGTATGAGCGATGGGGGCCAACTGGTCTGTCTTGAGCTTGCGAATCACGTCGTCGTTTGCCTGCTTCAAGACGGGCAAGTTTTTGAAGCTAAACGACCCAAAGTCATCGCTGGCTGGGGACGGCGCAGAGTCTCGATTATTTGGTATGGAGATATTGCCAGGCGGTACATTGGTCGGGTTAAGGGCCGGGCTATCGAGGTTGGTGATAGCAATGTCGTCGTCGTGGAACAGCTGAGGTATCGCCCCCCTGGGATCGAAATAATCAGTCGACTCCGGATCCGAGATTTGCGGTATGAAAGCGGCTTCTTTCGAAGTAACTTTGTCCCACTCAATTCCTTCGAAAAGGGGGTGATTTTTGACTTCTTCGGCTCCGTTAGCACCCAGTCGCGTTGCGGGATTGGTGTCCAAGAGTCTTCGCATAAAGTCCTTGATCTCTTCCGAGAAGTCCACCCAATCTTCGTGCCAATTGATCTGTCCCGAAAGTATATTTTCGAATACCTTTTCTGGACTCTCGGCATGGAAAGGCGGGATGCCATACAAGAATTCGTACGTGATGACCCCGAGAGCCCACTGAACGGGAATGAGTGACTGTACACCTTCGAGTAGAATAAGATCCGTACCCAATCAACCGCGGCATCGTCACCACGGAGACCCAGTATCGTTTCGGGTGCCAGATAGTCCGGAGTGCCGACGAACTTTTGCTCCCCAGAAGGCGTGTTGCCGCCAGAATGCGAGCGCAGATCTGTAGTAAGTTCTGTGGCAAAAGATTGCAGTGGACTGTCTGAAGCCCTGTTGCGCTTCGAATAAAAGTTTGACACCAACTCAGAACCACTACCCGACTCGCTAATGTCGTCCGCGGGGAACTGGTATGACGACGTTCCGCTCCGAGACACGAAGGACGTTCCTTGGTTGAAGTAGCCTCCGTCAGATGGTAGCATAGGAGAAGCGAGGAAGCCCGAATCCAGGGAAGGAGGTCGAGACCGTGAGTCGTATCTTGTGCGATGGCGAGGTCCCAATCCCATAGGTCCTTCTCGCGTCTGCCGACCCAAGAAACCGATCCTGCTCAACCCGAAATCAGTGAGCTTCAAGTGCCCATGCTGGTCGATGAGTAAGTTGTCCGGCTTCAGGTCCCTAGTTTGACCATGCCGTCAAGTCGACCGTCTTCCTGTATCGTGGAGATAACTTACCGATGAACGACACTGCGTTCATGGAGGTACTCGAGACCCAACACCACTTCAGCAATGTACTGACGCGTCCACTCTTCTGGCAACGATCCCAACGATTTGATGAGAGCGGCGCAGTCACCGCCATTCAAGTACTCCATCACGAGATAGAGATTCTCCTTGCTCTGAAAGGTAAAGTATAACTTGGCTACAAATGGAGACTCTGCCTGCTTCATGAGGATCATCCGTTCCGCTTTCACGTTAGTGATTTGATTCTTGGCGATCATGTCAGCTTTCTTGAGAACTTTGATTGCATAATAGTCGCCCGTAGCCTTCTTCTTGGCAAGGAAAACCGAACCAAATGCGCCTTTGCTTATCGGTTTGATGACGTCAAAGTCCTTGATCGAGGTGGGTGTAGAACGAGACAAGGGTGCCGAAGATGGCTGACGGGGAGACAGAGGCACGGTGGAAGACGTCGGACTGAACATCGGGTTAACGGTGGAATGGCGTCGGTGTCCACGTCGAGAGGCGAGGGGGGCATCTCGAGGGAGAATACTAGGCGACAGGGGCGGCGTGACTAGAAGCCGAGGTTCCAGCAGGTTGCTAGCGGAACGACGGGCCCTTAGAGTGCCGCTGTCTACTTCATTCAGATCCATGTGGGGGGGATGGTCGTCGGGACATGTAGAAGCAGTGATCGGCGCTGCGAGAGCAAGAGGAGACGATATAGACGACGGTGTCGAGGATCTGGTGGGCATCTTGTTCATCATTTGCCAAGATGGCGGAACGGGAGCAGGAATGGGCATGGAGGCTTGTTGCCGGTTCTCGTGTGGTATAATAGGGATTGGGGAAGGTGCGAGAGGCGTAGGACCAGACGACAAGATCCCTTCGACGGAGCTGATCGAAACGTTCTCCGAAGTCGCCTGCGACAGTGTAGCACCCTCCGTAATTTCTGGTATTCCGCTACCGGTCGGCGCAAATTCGTCTTCGTCATCGCTATCCTCTTCGTAGTCGACGGTGACCAGACTTTCTTTTACTCTCTCCTGCCATTCGAGCCATATCTTTTCCGAGTACCGAATGGTGTTCTGCAGACGAACAACGTTGTCCACTTTTTGTCGCATCACGCGCTCTGCGTCTTCGGCTAGTTGGGTCAATGCAGCATCCTCGATGGCTGGTTTGCACCAGTTTCGAATTTGAGACATCTTCCGCTCCGAGGTGGGAGAAAGCAGTCTTTGTCGCTCGATGGGCTCCTTCGATTCCTCTTCCTTGAGTGATGGGATGGTAACTTCGAGTGCGACTTGCAGAACGTCGTCCAATTGCTCCAGAAGCCGACGCTGCATCTTCTTCACGCCGACACGTTGCATCTTGTTGGTTCGAAACAGCTGAAGGGGGTTCGACATGCTAGGTGACGAAGACGGGGTGAAGATGGGAACTCCGCGGTATTCTGGAGCCATCGCTGGCGACGAGGTCTCCAGTGCGAGTAGGAGTTCTCTGATGGTGTTCCTCAATTCACTGATGGATTCGTTGCATTCGCCGATTTCTGCCTCGAGGTGGTGTATATCAGCGCACGTCTCGCTGTGTTTTTCAAAGTACCACTGGGGAATATGGCACTCGCAGATACGACACAGGATAGGCTCGGTGGAAATAGGCTGGGTGAACGGAAAGGGTGTGATGGGCTCATCTGCCATATAATCTGTCATCTGTGCTTCCTCTAGAAGAGACTCTTGACCGATTTCTCCGGATTCCAGGATAATGGAAGGAGAGGGATACTCGTACCGCGGAGGAGCGATGGGTTTGACGACCCACATCGTATGAGACGGCTGGGCGTCCTCGCGGTCGATCATGAGCATGCCCTTGCCCTCCATCATTTGGTAGAGGACACCGTTTGCAAGAAAGTCCAGATGGCCGTCAGGTTGAACTTGCAGCCGGAACCTGACCTCGACTGTGTGGGAGTCGTCTTGCTGGATACGTTGAGTGGCTTCCTTGAAGACGGACCAGTCCGAAGGCGCGAGCAAGTGCGATATTCGTGTCCCCGACAACTCGGACGGTTCCGTTCTGGTCACGTCAAAAAGTCAAACGGTTGTCGCCAAGTCGGAGAGAATGGAATCTTACCCAACCACGACTCTCCACGCATGGCTTACCCAGATAAAGTGGTCTCCGTCCAGACTGAGCTCCATGATGATGTTCTGATTCTGTGCAGTTTCGGCTTGAAGACGCAGACGTTCCGTGGCCAGGACTCGAGCAGACTCGTTGTGCTCCGGTAGTCTATTGGGCAGACGTGTGGAAGGATCTGGGGAGGTCGACTTGCGCAAAAGCACCTTTGGGTGGTCGTCTCTCGAGCGTCTGCCGTGGCTAATTACCCGGGTCATTCGCAGACGGTGTTCGTCATCGGGAGAGGTGCGCAACGACGCTTCTTCCCTGAGGCCACGGGTGGTCGGCGTTGGCGCCGGGGGTTGGTCATCCGAGGGCTTGAGGACGAACATGAGGGGCTCGTCCTGTTCATCCTCGTTGTTGTCGTCGAAATTCCAGAACTGCTTCTCGGCCTCCCACCACTCGACGACGCGACTGAGGCTGGCGACGGCGAGCAGGACCTGCACGTACCAGTTGCGGCCGTGCCAATCCGGATGCTCGTCCCAGGCTCTCCCGATGTACTGAACGCGCTGGACGAGAGACTCGCAGACCTTTGACTGGGCTGTAAGCTGTGCGGTAGACATTTCTGTAACGTCGGTAGCGACGCCAATAAGGTCATAGAGGGCGGTCATGATGGGATCGACGGGATCATCGACGAGAATGCGGGAAGAGCGACGATTCGCGACGGAGATGGGAAGTACATCAGAGAAGCTGCCGTGGGTTGCGGCAGGGGGAAGTGGGGATCTGGATCTGGAAGTGGAGCGTGAGCTCTGACCGGATCTGACGGGATGTATGGGAATGTGGACGGTGCGTGAAAGTCTGCGGGACGAGAGGCTCTGGGAAGGCCAGACCGGGGGGACGGCGTTGGACTGCCTGCGGGGGCTGGTCGTGTCTGAGAGAGAGGTGGCAGGGACGACGGGGCTGGGGACAGAGCTGGAGGAGGGAGTGTGAACGACCCTGTCCCAGGGGTTGGTGTTCTGTCTGCGCAGGGAAGGGGAGGAGGAGGAGGCTGCAAAGAGACCAGACGCGGAGGTGCGGCGAGTCAGAGGAAGAAGGGGACAAGGGGCGGTCTCTGGAGACGCACGCTGACGACTGTGACGGCCCTCGAGCTCGGCGTCGTAGCCACTGTCGGAATAATCGTCTGCCTGGGAGGCGGGACGGGCCTGGTAGAGGAGGGGGTCGTGGAGAGAGTCGGTGTCGCCGTACTGGGAGTCGCGGTCGGGGTCGCGATCGCGATAGGAGTCGCGGTCCACGTCGCGGTCCTGGTCACAGTCGCGGAGCCTCTCCTCGAAGAAGGAGGTGATGCTGTTGATCACCCTGCGAAGCTCCTTGTCGCAGTCAGCCTTGGCAGTCTTGAGACGACGGGTGACGTGTCTGCGGACAAAGGGCATGGAGACGGTGTTGGCGGAGGAGACGAGGGAGGAGGAGGCGGCGGCGGTGTTGGGTGCGGGGACATCGGGGGCGAGGACGAGCGGGCTGGGGAGCTGGCGGCGGAGGGGGTCGGCCATCGCGGTCAGAGAGACATCAGCTGAGACGACCCGGCGTCGACGGCGCTGCTCAACGGCCTCGACCAAGACTCGACTTTCAATCCCGCCCACGGACCTTGCCGACCCTGTCCGGGGTCCTCCTTCCCACTTCCACATTACATAATCACTCTTCCTCTTCACCCATGCTCGCCCTCCGCCGCACCCTCGCACGGACCCGCAACGCCGTCCGCTGCTCGTCCACCCTCAGAGCCGACCAGGAGCACCTCCACGACATCCTCGACCAGGCCGAAGACGCCCGCAGTACGTCTCTCTCTCCCGGTCGCGCCCGCGTCTCACTCCTCGCAGCACCCCCAGAAAACACCCAATGGCAGACCACCGGCGTCCGTAGGAAGTTTGCCCCCAGCATGGTGCGTCCGTCGTGTGTTCTGCACGCCCTTCTGATTCCCGGAAAAGTTCGTCCGTCCGCACTACTGGTCCTACCAGCACCGCTTCCAGCCAAAATATGCAAGAACCGCGCCCCCGCTCGTAGCACCCAGCCGCAAGGACGCGCTCAAGCAGGACATCTTCCACGAGCTCGGAATAGACCCCCTCTGGGAGACGAGCAACCCACTCCTGCTCTCCTCCTACGTCTCCGAACTGGGCAAAATCAGACCTCGCACCCAGACGCGTCTCACGACCAAGACGCAGCGCAAGCTAGGCAAGGCCATCCGTCGCGCCAAAATGATGGGCGTCATTCCCTTGTTCTACAATCCACGTATGATGCCCAAGTCGGGGCAAAAATAGTCGTCGATTACTGTACTCCAATTCATTATTTGCACCCCTGATCGTGTAAGCCTTGAACGCGTTAATCCCTCAACCCGTCACGCGGCAGTGCTACGCGACCGTTACAGTTCTGCCAGTAGCATCGTGCCCAGATTCTGTACCACCTGATCTCCGATCGCCTTCTCCACCGTCTCCTCCAAATGCCGTTTCGGGTCTTGCTTCCCCACGTGACGT
The DNA here is from genome assembly GCA_038094295.1 of Tylopilus aff. beelii. Taxonomy (NCBI): domain Eukaryota; kingdom Fungi; phylum Basidiomycota; class Agaricomycetes; order Boletales; family Boletaceae; genus Tylopilus; species Tylopilus aff. beelii. The sequence continues at coordinate 42,095 of JBBPTU010000004.1, forward strand.
GTCTTGAGTTTCTCCGCAGAAAGCGTCGACTCCTCTTGCACTGATTTGTTGTACGCTTCCGATAACGTGAGCATTTTCTGCGGCGCATCAGTTCTCTCATTTCACATCAGTTTCTGATCGGAGCCAACCTTGATAGCGTCCTCGTTGCCTTGTTTGTGGGAACAGAAGTCCCTCAGTTTCAGCCCTTCTGTCCAGTTCCGTTTATGTAAATTCATCAGCATTGCCTGCTCTAGCTCGGTCTTGCGGTAATTGACAGCGATAGAGTAATAGTGGCGGTTCAGCCCGTGGACGAGTGCCTGGATCGAGGGCTTGTTAATATGTCCAATGTTGGACGTCGTCTGTCGTGGTTCTCGACCAGCAAGCACGGTCTGCGGATTGATGAGACGAAACGCATCAATCACCACCTTGCCCTTCACAGACTGTATCGGGTCAATCACCACCGCGACGCAACGGCCCTGCATTTGCTCAAATGACTGGGGCGAAAAGTGAGATCGTGCACGACTCGTCCATGTCACACTCACCTGTTGCGTGTTGATGTCGACGCTCGACAGCCAGCATCCGAACCCCGGATGCGAATGGTACCACCCGACGACCATCTCGGGCCTGACGCCTTGGATTCAATGCACAGGCAAGCACGCAGCGGGAACGGCTCACCGGCCGGTCTGCTTGAGCATATCGACCATCTTCGTTTGAAACACGTGATCCACCGATTCGACGGTGACCGTCGTGCCCGATTGCGGCATGGCGAAGACGTCGATGACTTGCACCGTGTAGTCGTCTACGAATTCGCCGAGCATGAGGCCCATGACTTCCATGGGCACGCCGGCACGCCCGTGCTTGAGCATCTTCACAGAATCAGTCCACCAATATATCAGCGATACGTCGCTGCGCACCTTGAGCAACGCCAGCGATGAGATATGAATGACTTCGCCACTGGTGTCCCTACATGAGCGCAACCCATCGAGCTGGCAAAGACGACCCACTTGTCCGGAACGGTGGCGTCGACAGGGGCACGCATGTTGGCTCTCAGTTGATTTCCGATAAAACCTCCAAGGTCGTCCATGGTGGTCGTTTCGCGCGTAGTCCGCTGACGCGTCGGTGACCTTGTTAGGCAAGACCTTGTAAATCAAACACGCGCAAACACCACCTCGCTGTCCTATCCATGCCTACCAGCGAGCTCTCGGACGCGCTCAACCCGTACTATGCCCAGCCGAGACCCAGGCCTGCGCACGTCTCTGGACAACCGCGACAGGCACCTCAGTCGGCCGTCCCACAGCACGCGCCGCATCGCAGCGAACTAGAACTAGCCATCGCTGAACCACCCAGGCCACCTGCGACGCCTCCTACTCCGCCCGTGTGAGCAGTCTACGCGAGCGTCTCCTGCATATCTGACCCGGCTCGCGCAGTGTTCACAGTTCTGCACGATCCACCAACCCGCACGGTGGTGGAGTCCATGCCGTACAAGAGCTGCTGCGCTTCCTGGCTTCAACGAGGGAAGCACAAGAGATAGAACACAAGCGGAGGACTGCTTGGGAACAGGAGCAAGAAGCCAAGTACAAGTTGCGTCAGGCGGAGATGGAGCGTCGTATGGTCGAGATGCAGCAAGAGATCACTGCGCTGAAAGCGCGTGTGGCTTTCAACACCCCGGCTTCCACCTCGTCCGCCGGAGCTTCCGTGAACGTTCACAGCAACCCCGTTGCATCGCACTTTGCGTGTGGTACTCTTACTTCCGCCCCGCAGCAGCCGACCCCCAGTACCTCACCCACGCTCTCCCATTCCCCTAGCCCTGCGATACTTTACTCTCAACCCGTTGCTGGACCGTCGACAGGCTCTGCACACGGTTCGGTGGAAGCGTCGAGTTGTACGCCCTACCTTGCGTCGCCGTCACTACGCTTTGTGAACGTCAACCGTCCGTCCGGTCTGCGACACGCAGAGGGATCAGACAGCGATGACGAGTCGGATGGAGACGACGACATGCAGGGGGCTCAGTATCGTTCGCGCAGGAGAAATCACCACGATACACGTTGTCTCACGATACAGGTAATTGCAAGCTGGCTTCAGAAGGTGTCGTTCCTCACGTCGGATGGTTTATCAAGCACGCCATGCGGAGTCATATATTACGTGTGATGATGGTGGATACGGATAAAGACCTGCCAGACAGCCACGCGGAAGGGACACCGTTGGGACCGGAAGAACCCGTCCGGTTTGTGTGGGACAAGACGCCCAGGCAGTCGGTGCACAATGGCCGGATGAAGGAACGCGTGCTGAAAGACCTGAAGGCGAACCGAAAGTCGTACAAGCACGTCCAGGACAAGGACTTTGGGAAGAAGACGCTGGACTCGGCGTTCGACCAAGCCTTTGTGACGCTTCGGCAAAAGTTCAAGGCGCAGCGAGACGACTCGGCGGCACGGGCGCACAAACAGCGGGAGGAGGTCAAGGCACAGCGCGCGCGCCGAGTGAGCCGACGGAAATTGGTACGTGGCTGTCGTGCATTGTGCGGCGAGTGGCTGATTTCCCAAGAAACTCGGCAATCGGTCGGAGGCACGGAACAAGATGGGGGTGTTTGAGCACGTCACGTTCGATGGGGCGCTGCAGATGGAATGCATGTCCTCGGAGGAGTCGGAGGTGGAAGAGGACGCGGAGACGGGCGCGCGGACGACGATCTTCCGCATACGCGGGTTCCCGTGGCGGAGCCTCCGCCTGCAGCGGTTCTTCGACGCGCTGGACGAGGAGGACAAGGTGGACAATGCCCAGCGGCCGCGACGGGGGGTGGGTCGGCGGGAACGGTACTCCGGGCCGCCAAAGGAGGGGATGGTGGTGCCGCCGAGGGGCGTCGCGGGGTGGATGGTGAGCAAGGGGTGGGTGCGGGCGATGGCGGGGTCGCAGGTGGAGGTGGCGGGGATGCTCGGGGAGGTCGTGGTCGACGTCGGGGGCTCGGTCGGGGTGCTCGGGGCGGAGAGCGAGTAATTCCCACGGTGTGTGTACATACGTGCGTTTTGCGCGACGTCGGGGAGCAATGCATCTCTTCACTCCCAATCACGTGGCGCTGGTCGCAGCCTGCTATCCCGCCTGGTCCGCGCTGCCGTCCGCGGCGCCCGAGTACCGCCCCAACCAGCAGGAGCTCTCCCGCCTCACCTACTACGCCGCCAACCGCCCCGGCAAGCTCCACAAGCTCGGCGCAGAGCTCCACAAGCACGCCCGCGCAGAGTGCTCCAAGACCCTCGCCGGAAACAACCGCGCACGGGCGTGAGTCCCCCCTCTGCCCGCCGATCCCCGCTCACCCCCCGTACAGCTCCCTCCTCATCACCCTCGCCATCCTCCGCGCCCTCGCCATCGAATGTCGCCGCGACATTTCTCTCCTTTCACCCGCCCTCCTTGCCTGCCTCAAAACCACCCTCGATCTCGTCTCCTCCGACCTCGAGATCTCTGCCCGTGCCGCGAGCGTCGTGCGTCTCTCCCCCTGCCACGTCGCCCCTCTGACCCTCTCCAGCTGACCGCATGGTGCACCTACACCGACGGCCATGCCATCGGCGTCGACGGCGAAATGACTCAAAACTATCTCGTCGTGCTCGGCCACTTTGCAAAACAGTCCACCGTCGAGATAAAGTCTGTCGACTACGAGCTGAGAAACAGGTAACCCGTTCACCATGCGCTCCTATCCGTCTTCAACCTGCTCTTCAGGACCCGTCTGGTCGGCCTCGCTGCGATCACCGGCGTAGTCAACTCGGAAGCTTTATACGTCTCTTCCACCCAGTTCAAGTCACAGGTGTCCCGCGTCGTCCGCGCTCTCCTATTCCATATTCTCCTCTCCGAGACAAAGGCCTTGGATGAATGGTACCCATGTCCTCGCGACGATGCTCGTGGCTTACCCCTTTCCAGCACCTTGGCCATCAAGGACAATACGCCGTCCGTCTACATGGAAGAGTTTCGCACGCGCCCTCCCGAGCAAAGGAGGGCCGCGTCCATTCATGTACACGTGGACGGCCAGTCCGGCCCTTCCTCTGCCGACGTCCTGACGTTATCCCTTCGTGCCCTTTCTCTCCTTTTGCAGCACTCCAACGGCGCACAAATTTGTCTGATATTGCAGACAGCGTTTGACACCATGGACGAGCAGCATCTCTGGGACAAGGTCGACCAATGTCGCTGGTTTGCTCGCAAGGCGTGCGAATGGACGCAATATCAATATCGATACGCCGTCCCGTCCCGGCTAGTCGAACGGCTTCTCGAGACACATGACGGCCCCGTCTCTACTCACCAACAAAGAGCGTTGACAAAGATGCTCACCACCGTCTTTACTTCGCCGATACCCTTGGTCAACCTCTCCACCTCGGACATTGTCTCCAACCTCGTCACCCTGGTTCTCCGCAGAGTCTCGGTCAACCCCGACGACGACTTGCTCCCCTCGTTGGTCGAGTGCATCGGCTCCCTTGGCACGCATGTCTACTACTCCGACCAGATCCAGGATCTCGCCAGCGAACTCATCGGTCGCCTCGTCGCGGTCGAGGTCCGCGGTTCATCGCCGCTGGAGAGAGACGACCACGACAAGCGGCGCTCACAAGCACTCAGGTGCTTGTTGGCTGGGCTTGCAGGCCTCTTGCTGGTTGCAGATGCTGCCAGGAAGGACGACCATAATAAGACCATGATGTCTCTCGAGACTTCTCTCGCGCTGAGCAGCGGTACCTCGTCACCAATTTCCCAGGTTCCACAGCGGAAAAGAGTTTCTGGAGAGATCTGGTATGAGACACTGAATCTATTGTGTGATGGCGACTACGCGGTAAGAAGCGACTACGTCCACACGCTCGTCACATACTTGCGTCAGGAACTTGCGAAACGCGGCGTTTCCGGCAGTATCAAACGTCCCAGGCGAGCACCTGAAGAAACTTCTCCTATGCAACGCAATAATATCAGCGTCTTGCTCTTCGGCGATCCTGGCACGCGGTCATTACACGCCATCCACGCTTATTTATTTATGCTGGCCACTTCGTCCTCGCTTGGATCCATCCCTGAACCCTCGCCATCTCCTTATTCGTTGAATGGCGACCTTTCATCCATCGGTGTCTCTTCCATGACACCGAGCACCGACCCACCCGGGCAGGTTCCGGAAATCGAGATTCAACTCTCTCGTCCCTCTTCTTCCCGCCGTTCTGCGAGTGCCTTTACGCGATCACGCAAAGCTTCCAATGCACAGAAGCTGTTGGACAGTACTCCTGAAAGGATTTCTTCTGCGACCGTCGCCTCCTTATCCGATCATGCCCTCATTCTCCATGTTCTCACTGCCATCCATGAAGAGGTCCCTGTTAAGGGGCTGTTGACCGGAATACCCATGCTTCTTTCACTCGACGCGGCTTCCCAGGTAGAGGGCGAGTCGGATCTTTCCGTCCGACAACGAGCCAAGGCGTTGAAGGAAGTTGTTGCCCGAGTCTGGCTCGTTATAGGCCAAGTGTGGGAGTGTGCTGAGCTGATAAGGCTCGCAAAAGACGTAAGAGCGGCGAAACCTGCTTTTCTCCTTTAGTTCTAATGCTGGATCGTAGGCGCTGGCTTCGTTGCTCGATTCTGCACTACTTCCGCGAGTGGCAGAATTTGTCCCGGGTGTTTTACGCCCACCAGAAGCGCAGGTCATGTTCCCTCCGGTTACGGGATCAGAATTGGCTGAATGGTCACATGTCGACGCCGAGGTTGCTCTCACCTTGATCGTTTCATGCAAAAATGTCCAGGAAGCAACCGGCATGGATCGGCAAGGCTTGTTGCGCAGGCTGACCGCTCAGTGGTCAGCAGAGGCTGCGCTAAAGGATTGTAAGTCACCTTCAACTTTCCGCGGTTTTATCGGTCTGACTGTTCCATATTAGCTTTCGAGCGACCTAGTGCCCACCGGCCCCTGACGGAGAATGGATCTCCATTACTCAAGTTATCCCCCGCACTGATGGCCATCGAAAACCTTTCCCTTCAGAGCTTGACTAGATCCGTACGTGGCGTTGGCGTCAGCGATCTGAGAGAAGCTCTGGAAGGTCGCGCCGGAGCTTCAAACCCGACGCTCGCCCACCCTCCCTCTATGTCAACCCTCGATCACACGCTATCATTAGATATTCATACTCCACGTCTTGCTCCAACAAAACCGAAACCTAGATTTAAAAAACGAGCGGTTACAGCGGGGTCGGGCGAAGTGCGGGACGTTTTGAATAAGCTTGGAATTGGGAAGCCCAATGGCACCACAAACTTGTTAAAAGCATCTTTTCCATCAATGCAAAAGTCCGATCATACGTAGGTTTCAGCATTTGAAGTTTTTTCGTCGGTTGCTTATCACCGCGATCTACCCCATCTCGAAAAGTTCTCAACCCACCATACTTTTATCAGAATCTTAAAACCACATCCAACGTTCCTTGTTTCCTTTGCTCATCATAAGCTTCATTTGGCTATCCATTATTTTATCGTTGCGAGTATCTTTCGCCCAATAGGTTAATCGGGATCATTACACACGGACATCATCTTACATTGCCAGGACACATAGTAGCATGTTTATGTCGCGAGCTGTCTCCTTTTACCAGCAGCTATGATAATTCTTCGAGCGCCTTCTTCCTTTTCTGTCCAGAAGCCGAGTTCAGCTTGGGCTTTTGGGTGGGTAGTAAGATGTGTTCCCTTCTGTGCAAATACGTGGGTATACTGCAAAGCGGACATGGTCGAGTGGACTTACGATGAGTCCTTGCAAGAGTACCTCGTAGATGGAGGACAGCTTGGTACCTTTGGCGACCGGGTCCGTGATCTGCTCAGCGTGACGGAGAATGAGCCTGTTCAATTCTTGTTGGAGACGAAAGAGGCTAGGGGAACGAGTCAACTCGTGCGACGCGTGCGCCAGGCCGAGAACGCACTTGCTAAATATCATGGTCTCCTCGCTCTGTTCGGTCAGCAAGACCAACGACTGGAACAGGTTGATGTAGCATTTACAGATCTGCACGAGGTCGGGTGAGCGGGTACCGGCAGACGATGTCTGAACACACGCGCATTTATCACCGACGCGTCGCTCGTCACGGGCGCCTTGCTAAAGTACCCGCTAGGTCGATCGGACAGTCTCTTGAGCGAATCGCAGTGCTCGGAGATGACTTTTTGGAAGACTGGCCAAAGCTGCAGGCGCATCGTGAAGAAAAACGTTTCCAAAGGCGAACATTGGCGTTTCTGGACCTCTGAGGTGACGGCCTCCGTCAACCGAACCATGGCCAAGAGCGGCGCCGCTGGCGGCAAAGGCTCGATGACGGATCCTAAAAACGTCTAGAGGAACGTGCGTCAAGTTCGGCCTCATTGCCTCTGACGTGCATGACTTGCCTTGGTATATTCTAGAACAGGGTCAAAGATCTTCTTCCAGATGTTACCGAGCTCCGTTCGTTCAGCCTTGTCCATGGTGGCGAGACGGTCGAGTCTTTGGGGTTCAGCGACTCCAGGATTAGGAACGGGTGTCTTTAGTTCTGAACCAGCAGCCGAATCGTCATCGTCGGCCTCTTCGTGATCACGAGGTTCCAGCATAGCGGAAAGTTGTCCACGTTCCTGCTCTTGAGCGGTGGGTAATGGTGCTAGGGGCTCAACAAAGAAGAACGATGCAACGAATGAATATTCTGCTGTGGCATTGTCCATCAGAACCAAGAAGAGGGACCTCAAAGTAGCCTCAAGCGGTTCTTTCTTGTAATGAAACTGAGCTCGTACACCAGCGGATGAATCGCTGTGCTTACATGAGTTTTATCGTCAGCTTGATACGCCAGTATCACAGCCGGTCCTTCAAGTTTGGCATAACTCAAGCGTTCAAAGTCTATGCGAATACCAGCATCATCTGCTGATATTGTTGCAATACTTTCAAACTTTTCGGTGATACGAGCCTAAAGACCATCAATCACGGATGCATTGCCAATGACCACGAAAGCCTACTCTTAATGAACCGAGGCTGCGAATGTACCGTCGGAACGCGGTTTCGTAGTACGTGCGAACGGCAGTGATGTACGATTCTTGTATCTCCTTCGCCACGGGCTCGGCTTGACGCTTCAAAAACCCAAACAAGGCACGATATTTGAGGAAACCAGCAGACTGCAACACTTGCATGTTTGTCGTCACGCTATTCTTTACCGTGTTCAACAACGCCAGGAAGAAGGCGCGAAGTTTCGTTGCTGTCTTGTGAGTTTATGTGGGCACTTTTTTGGAGAACGTATGGAGAAGAACGTACGACTATCCGAAGAGCCTCCACGATGTCCGCCAGCTCTCTAGCAGCCTTGACGCGTGACCGAGCACGCAGGGCTTCGAGTCGCCTCTCAAAGTCAGCAGTAGCTGGTATCCATGCTTCTCCGACTTCGGTGTCGAGCAAGGTCGTGGCCAGCGTGGGGGGTATCGTCAAGTCAGACACGAGACTGGACAAAGGCTTCTCGATTCTCTGCATGCAAGTTCACCAACGAAGCAAGAAATGTGGAAGAAACACCGAACCCGACGGCTCTTTAATCTGTTCTCGATGCTGGTGCTGCGTGTTTGAAGTTCAGATATTTGACCAGATACGGCTGACAAGTCCCTCTGGAAGGTAGATAGGAAGGATTCTAGGGAATCCAAGAGGTGGACACTAGTCTGCGATACACGTCAGAGACGCGACAACGTTCAAGGCGGTTGACCGACCTCGACTTGATCATGAAACTCGACAAACTCCTTGGCGCGATGACGGACTGGGAACGAAACGTCACGAGGCGTGGGGAGTTCGATTGGAAGACTGCTCACAAGACGATTTGGTGACATCCCTAAGGTCTTCTGTGTGGTTTGGTATCGCAGCATAACATTCAGCATATCATCGCTCTCTGGAAAGTAATACTGACCGTTAGGTGATGCCATCCGGGTTCCTAGAGGCTATAGGTCACCGACAAACCTAGGACAGAGTGGCAGTGCACCTTGCTGTCATTCAATCCACGTGTTACCAGTAGTCTTTGATCGACCCAAGTCAGTCTGAATCGTCATCGTTGGCTGCAAACATGTTACAGTCCGAAACCAAACCAAGCCGCTCAATTCGAGGGACTGCAGACGTGCGGACAATAAGCCGTCAGGTTGCACTCTACCATGGGCCTTAGTTTCAGGACAGCCCGCAAGTTATGGATGGGTAAGTCAAAGTTAATCCGCTGGTACGTCTGACGACCGTTGAGAGTTTGAACCTGGCATTTTCAGGTTTGATCGCACTGCTGTCCCTTACGTGCATATGTCTTGCCGTCGTGCTCTGGAGTCACGGCTACGGCACAGCCAACAGCTTCGGTGCCCTCGTAGCTATCCCTGGTTTCGCGTTCGTCGGCGCCATCTGGACGTGAGTGCACTTTCCATCGAGCCGCTTCCGCATTCGATCTACATGATCCTCGAAAAAAGGATTTTCAAAAAGACGTTCTTTTCCCCACAAATCGTCTGCATCGAGGCGACATGGGTCTTCGCCCTGCTTCCGTTTCAGCTTCGCAAGTCTCGAGAACCTGGTATGTCGTCATGACGCTGATCACCTGCGTAGTGCTCGGTTTCTTCGCGTTCGAGTCAGAGAATGCTATCCGCTCCAGTTTGGTCCTTGTTTACCAGGTTTTGTTGGTGCTGGTCTGGACCAACTCTGCGCTAGGTATGCTGATTGCATACCCGCCAGTAATTTTACTCAGACGAACCTCCAGTTTTCTTGTACACGGCAACGATCCTCTCACTGGCGCTTCTCACACAATTCGCGTTCGATCACCAGATATGGGCACGTGACATCGACTCTAGTCCATGCCCGTTTCCCTTTCCAGTTTTGCTCGTTTACGCTCTCCCGTTCACAAGCAAGTACTTTCGCGGAGCCGTGGTTGGGCCCCAGGGGAGCGCATCTATCGCTGCTACGACCAACTACTGCCTCCCGGGTTGCCTTTGCCATACCAAACTGACAGAGGTACTCGGTTCGGGAGCTGAGAACGCAAACCATGCGGAGGATACACAGTCATCCGTCCCAATACGTGTGCCGACTGCGATGGAGAGACGGAATGTAATTCGTGTTACATTAGACCCTACGGCTTGTTGACCTTGTGACCCTGAGCTCAATAACTTGTCTGACTGATATGCGGGAGAACATGATAGTCATGTGAGCACCAGAATTAAGAAAGGGAGAATGTAAAGTATTCCAGGGAAAAATGTGAAAAAAGGAGCTCCAAGAAACAACCAAAATCCGGAAGTCTACATGTTTAGCCAGCAAGTCCCGTTTGAAGCTGTTTGAGTACTGTGGGGTCTGTTTTGTCAAGGTAATTGAGTTTGAATATGTTTGCTCCTCCGCAAGCCCTCTCTCCTTCTTGTAATGCACTTGCAATAGATGTCGTCAGCTGAAGAGTCCGCACAGGATCATGCTCGTATAACTAGACATAAATGAGTGACGTTGATACGCAACACAGATATGAATGTACCAATTTGCGACGGTCATACTCCAAGGTTCCTTGAGACTCGGCGTAATACGATTCTGGGAGGCTGTCTATGTCCCAGAAGAGGTTGAGGCCACTGATAGATACATTTAACTGAGCGACACCAGTGAAGCTTCGTAGGAACTGACCCATCTTCGCCATCCTCGGTGTGATTACGACTTTCCCGTATTTCGTAGAGAACATCAGTCCAAAGGTTGAAAATCTCGTTCGGTACGCGCTCAAGTACCTCAGGGCGACCAGTTGATACGAGGGACGCGATTCCAAGGGCAAGTAGTTTGCGATGCCTCGGCTCCGACATATGATCAAACTGACAAGTGAATAAAAGAAATACAGCATTACAGCGTGAATGCCATACCTGTCTCCAAAACTGATCCAGGATAATTTCCCAGACCTTTTCTTCGGGAACATTGTCCACTTGAGCCGCAGCGGATACGAGACGAGTAAACATCTCTCGATCGGTTAACGCGATACGAGCAAGGACAAAGACACACTCTGTCAGCATGGCGGAGGAGCTCTGTCACATGGCTAAATGATACTTCACGTTCGAACACAGAAACAGAACCCTACTTCATCGTCCCGGAGGATTTTTACAATATGACTGAAGAAACCAGATCTGTATACTGGTTCCCCCCACACTGACGATGGTGCCAGTTGCATCATAAAGTTCAAGCAGTTTAATACGCCTCTCTGGTTCGTTTGAAGGGCTTGGCCGCGCATGACACTCATGACTGCATTCATGAAGTCGAACGAAAAGCTCTAGAGGAGTTATCAGTGAGGAGAGGAGAAAATGGTCCGCTAACATACCTGCAGAACTAGAAGGGCATCTACGAAGAAATATGATTCAACAATAAATGTAATCTTCCCCAGCAGATCTAAGTTACTCGCGAGTAGTTCCATAGCGAGAGGGAACAATTGAAGGAGATTCGAAGTAGAGGAAGTATTCTGAAGAGTCGTAGAATTTCGTAGAGCAGCAAGCCAGAGGTTGATACCATCCTCGTCTAAATTGATGGCAACCTTCATGTGGAGTTTCAGCAATTGAAAGGGGATCAGAGTAAAGACGCACCCCAGGCAATAGGCTTTCTTGGACCAAGGGGACTACAAGAGGTACGAGGGAAGTAGAGTATTCTTTGGATGACTACCACACCGTCAATAAAATCACTATTTCACGTGACGATGGACACACCATGACTAAACTCTGTACCACCTCGAGAAGCTGAGCCTTGAACAACCACTCTTCCCTAGCAGCGGTCCCTGAAAATGTAGTTAGCCAAGAGTCACTAAAACCGGGAAGGTATACATACATAAAGTGGGAATCTGTTCTGCGATTGCCTGTATATGTGGGACAATCTGTTGGTCAACGCATTGTGTGACCGCATTCAGACTCTTTGCAAGCCGCTGCTTCATCTCCATCGTGTCTGCTTCACTCAGAAGTTTCAGCAACTCTGCGATGGTAACAGGTAAGAAGGGGGCAAAAACTGCTGAGTCAAAATTGACGGTCTAGGAGGTCTTAGTGTCGTGGTTAACGACCAGTCCTGTGTTTACTCACGTCTACACATTCCCGTACTGCGTTGGCAGCAGTAAGCCGAACGACAGCATCTGAACCAGAACCTCTGTCCTGTAAGAGGTGGACGAGAATTTCCCAGATAACTGGGTCTGACGCAGGTGTGCACATGTCATTGATCCATTTACCAATTAACCATGCAATGCGTCGCTTGATGATTGGATAGCTAAATCATTGTCAGATGCCTTAAAGCTCAACGACCAAATCTTACTTCGGATTTGTCTCCCTTGCTTCAACTATTAGTTTGTGACGCATCCATTCATTGAATGGAATGACGTCACGAAGCTTGGTGGCACATCTTCCTATGGCACAATACAATGCTTCTTTGTCCAGGACGCTCGCTAAATCCGTAGTTGGTCGTTCTAGGGAATGGGGTGAACGAGTGCACATGGAATCGGCCAAGAGCCTACCAATCATATCTTTGAAAGTAGATTCCATCAACGGAACGACATAGTCCCGATATTGTACCGCGAGCGTCATGAGGACGCGTTCGCCACAAGGCTAAACCACATATGAGTAGAGGAGATCAGGGGATACGATAACATACACGGAGCTCATATTCCCACTGTTCATTTTCTTTATCCTCTTCGTTGACCCATTGTTCGGGATCAGCCATCCAGCCCTCAAGGTCGGATGGTCTAAGGGGAATGAAACGCGTGACAAGTAGTCGGACCGAGTCCTCGACGAACTGTTGTGACAGGGCTGTAGATGGCACGTTAGTGAGGACGGGACGGGAGGGAATTTTTCGTACTGGTCTCAGTAACTGGACCACCTTTTCGGAAAGGGGACCATCTGGCAAGGTTTTCTTTGAAAAGGACCATTGCTTGTACAAGGAATCGGACTGGGTAGACAGCAACAGCGGAATCTGATGACATGGGTCAAAATCGATAGTCATTTCTCAACAGTATTCCGGTACCTTGAATCATGTCTTCTGAGCGACGGTCGGTAGCTTCTACGACCTTTGACCAGTAGTACAACACCATGTCATTGCACGCCGGGAGTTCGACAAACTTTGCTGCATCGAGTTGCTGTAACCTTCTGAAGAATTTACCAAAAACACGAATATGGCGTGTTATTCGATCAATGGAGAGCATCGTGATTGGATCGGAGGCTGGCATAACTCGTAGGGCGAGGGCGAGGTTAATACGTAGCTCTGAAAGTGCCTTAAGCTGGGCCGTGGAGCTCTGAAATATTTGAAGGAACTACACCAGCGGTCAAAGAATCTAGCGGGGCATTCATAGAGTACTCACCCATTCTCTGAGTTCTGCGAGTTCGCCTTTCTCGTCCCTGATGATACGAGGCCATGACCATGATGCCATCTTGACGAGACATTTGTAAACAAGATGAGCCACTGTGATAGTAGTAACTGTACGTTCTTCTCCCAGTGAGCCATTAATACTAAGTATCGTAGGAGCAAGCTGTGAATAGTAGGCAAGGATGACGTTTCGGAGGTTATCCGTGATCTAACCATGACACTAAACAAGGAGTGTGATAGAAGGATGGTGAAGTCGCACCTGAGACATTGTTTTGACACCTGTGAGCATTTTCATGCAGGAAAATTCTTTGATGACGGAATTGAGGACTTTCAAACTTCGTCTCAAGGAAAGAGTCGATTGAATGGTGACATTCGGGGAATTGGCCAGGGAAATCAGACCACTTTCGATGACAGGCATGAGTTGGGTAAATAGAGAAGGCCTGGTGTATATACGGGGTGAGTGGAGCAGACAGATCGCGTTCTGAAACGCACCAGCTGTGAGGATACTCGCCACGAGCGATTTTCGCGATAATCACTTCATTACACTGGGCAATCTGTTTGGAGATTAGTTATGCAGAAGGATGTCGATGGTGGACACACAGTGTCATCCGTTTCTGACAAGAAGGTGAATGAACGTTGTCGAATCTGAACGCGGTCATCCTCGCTCAAGAGTCTAAGCGAGTTAACAAAGGCGTGCGAGTGGCACAAAGGAGAACTGACTTTCTAGATCTCCAGTGAGATAGTGCTGCATTCTTAAACTGGATTATGCTCAGCTGTCTGACTTGCAGAGGCTGAGACAGATCCGCGGCAATTCGATGGAGGGCATTGTATGTGCCAGCACGGGTGTCAAGGAGAACCTTGAGACGGTTAGTGGAAGCCTTGAGCTGTTCTGGGATCTGGGATGCGGCGAGGGTGACGACGTGCAAGAGCTCGTCGTCGTTGACGGTGGGCATTGCCGACGCGGGTGGCGGGTGCATCATCGATCCCGAATGCATCCACGGCGCCACTTGAAGTACTCTCATTAAGGACAAACACGCACAAATAACGCGTCCATGCAAGACGATAGTGAGCCATCTCGCAGAGACTCTCCCGCCCGTCCTGACAGCGCGTGCGAGCCCTGTTACAGTTGTCTCGCTATGCACACGAGACCGCTCGCCGACCAGCGCGTGCACCAGACGCGGCACCGTCTCAGGCTCGTCCCGCCAGTCTCGTCAGGAAAGACCAGCCCGACGACGTATCGGATTCTCAGCTCGGTCAACTGTCCAAATGCATCGTCTGTGGGTTAGACTGGACAAGCAAGAAAACAGCGAACCAGAAGCGCACGCATGTCAGACAATGTGCAAAAAAACATGGATTGACTAAAGACACGATCAGAATTCTGGTTGAAAAGGAAACTACCGTCTTGTCCCCTACTCAGACCACCACTCCGCGTACGGACCTCCATGAGACCACCCTGATGGATTCAGTCGCCCCCTCCGGTTCAATCAAAAAACCCAAACGCCGGCAAGTTCTTGCCACCGTCAAGTCCCTCCCGGAGACGCGCGATGATATCCTGAACAAAGCCAGGGACATTCTTGGACCTACCGACGACAAAGCAGAACCCCAATCGACGCAACGGTTCGGCCAAAGCGCGTTAGCTTGTAGAAACACGCGACAATCACCACCTCCAGCGTTTAGGTCAATGGAAGAGCCATCTTGTACACAGCCTTTCGGAGCGAGCTCTCTTCGCGCACGGACGATAGGTGCAGGACGGCCAACCGACGCTCGTGATGAATCTTCTCTTATGCATCGTGGTACCTCACTATTTGCTCAAGATTCACTTTTGTCGAGCAGCGGTGTGAGTGCCTTGGCTTTGTCTTTTACGTGTGGAACTCATGCTGTCCTCATTCCAAGCATAAACGGCGCGCCTCACCATCTCTGGCAGGTAACGATTCAGAGCCTAGGATCGTGAAGCAACGTCTCCTGCAATAACCCCTCGTGCCTTTGGCCTCTCACCCAATGAGAGGTATGCCCTAGCATACTACACTCTATGCCCTAGCATACTACACTCACGTCGTCATCTTCGTATCCAGTACCAGATGCACAATGGCCCCACGTCTTGATGAGTGTCGCCTCTTGGTTAACTTCTTCTGCATCACACGACTGCCGTTTTTCTGGATAATGAATGTAACAAATGTCGCACGCTTCCTACAAAGAGTTGCATTCGGACGGAAATCTGAATATCTGAGGAGAACATTTTTAAAAATTGAATGGGTATGTTCTTTCAGCGCGAACGCCGATCAGCGAAGCAACTCGTATGGCAAACGAACTGCCAGACTCATCACAATACGTGCTACTCGCATCGATCCGAAAAGGCAAAATGCTCGCACGTCTATGCTCGGCGCGCATGTGGCGTAAGAAGACGAGAGGTGAAACAAGCGGCGTTTCCTGGCTTCCATAGAAGGAAAGTCACCCAGCAACCGATGTGGAGCATTGGAGCGCATATTTGATAGTTCTCCCTCGCTATTTCCTCCTTCCATGCTCTACCCATGACAGCCAAACAACAGTCCAGCGCCAACGATGCACGTCTCTCATGTATCTCGGAGTCGGACGACGGCGGTGTGGGCGGTTCTGGGGAACAGAGTCGGGACGAACTGAAGAACAGCGACTGCGAAGTGCACGTCCAAGTGGAAACAGACTCGTCTACTGACGCGTCCGACGAGTTCGACTGGGATGGAGAACATTCAAAGCCAGAAGAAGTGACTCCTCAAAGCAAGCATGCTCGTAGAGGCAGGGCTCTCTGGCTTGGTTTTATGAAGTTGACACGTCCAGTTCGAACCCTCTTGGTTGGGCTCGTTGGCGCCGCGTTTTTCATCACCCCGCTCTTGGTCGTGGAACTCAAGTATAAAAACAAGGACAATGTACGCCTCCAAGTACATTCATGGTCCTTGTGGCTCTCTATTATATGGGCAGCTTCCAGTGCGACCTATCTGTTTGTCGACTTGTTACCGAGCACAATTGTTACCATCATCCTGGTCCTTGGCGGTCAAGTCGAGCGATTAAAGACGCAAGTAGAGGTGTGTATACCTTTGCTATGATTATCATTTCCTTACCGACCACATGAAGCTCACATTAGCCGTGTCCGCTTGGCTGAAGTTACTTCTTGATGTGTCGTGGGCATGGATAGCCTTGTCAGTGATTCGAACCTATTATAACCCACCGGGTTCGTACTGGGTGATCATCAATCGTGTCATGCAGGTATTCCCTTGTTCTTTATTCGTATGTTGTCATGTTGGAGTACTACATGATATTCAAACAGGCTCTTTTCACTTCCGCCGTGATCTTATTCGTGGAAAAGCTTTTTCTGAGATTCGTTGCCATCAACTTCCATCAACGTGCACTCGCCGATCGGTTGGCTGAGAATCGTTTGGGGTTGAAAGCCCTCGACTTGCTTTCGAATGCACAGCCTGTCTTGAGCAATCGAAAACCTGCCCACGGAAAAAAAGGTCACAAAAATGCGCTTAGTTCGATAGGCGCGTCACTCGATCTTGGAGGACTGAAAAACGCTTTTACGCACTGGAAAGACCCAAACGAAGCATCAGCGTCATCCTCACAAAGTGGTCATCATGAACAAGATGCGTCTGTCACTCGCCGCCACTCGGAGAAGAAGCACCATGGACTAAGTCGGGCTGAAACAAGGCGTCGCCGGCGTAACTTCATGGCATCTATCATCGTTGATCAGGTTGGCGGAGCCATTGGACAAGTAGCGTTGAAAAGTGCCAAGCTTCACAAGGACGGGAAGCTTCACTCGGCCAGAAAGTTGGCGAAGAAGTTATTCGAAGGGTTAAAGGCCACGAACCCCGAGAGGTCCTACCTTGTCGTCGATGGTGCGTAGTGAACACTTTGATCGTCTAATTTGGACGTTTATCTCTCCTTAGACTTCTATCCGTACTTCCGCTCCACTTCAGAGGCTGTTTGTGGCTTTCCCCCTCTAGTTGCCAAATCTGACGGTCTAGCCAGCATGAAGCATTCGTTCTCTTCGACAGGGATGGAAATGGCGATATCACTAGACCCGAGATGAGAGAAGCAGTGCAACGAATCTATAGAGAACGTAAAGTATTGACGGCAAGTCTCAAGGTATGAAAACCATAAGCCCGAAGCCTGCATTGCTGACAGACGTCATAGGATGTCGGTTCCGCGGTGGCCAAGCTTGACGCAGTCCTCGTCTGCGTCGCACTCCTTTTCATCGTGTTTGCTTGTTTACTCATTTTCGATCGAAATAACACGCTGGCCTCACTAGTACCCCTCGCAACCATCATTCTCGGATTTTCGTTTATTTTCGGACACTCGGCACAGACGCTTTTTGAATCTGTGAGGTATCTCGTGAATGCCGAAGACCATGACTCACTGTTTCGCCAGCTTATCTTTATATTCTCTACGCATGTGTTTGACGTGGGCGACTTGGTAATGATCGATGACCAGTACCTAATCGTCAAGGAATTCGGCCTCTTCTCCACTATCTTTCGACGAGTCGATGGTCAGGAGATCATCGTGCCCAACACGCTACTCTCCAGCACCAAACTGGTTCACAACATGCGTCGCAGTACTTCCATGTACGTTGTATCTGCCTTGTATGGAGAGGCACGCTCATCATCCGCAGGTGGGAAAGCACGACTATCACAATCTCCTATACCACTTCGTTGGAGATCGTCGAACAACTCAAACAGCGTATCCAGGCATACGTCGTCGCAAATAACCGTGAATGGTCTGGCTGCAGTGTCAACATCGACAAGATGGAGTACCAGAACGCGGTTTACCTCACAGTATCTGTGGAACGCAAGTGTATCATCGCGTGAATGCATTCCGAACGCTCATCACTCTGCAGACCGCTCTAATTGGCAAGACTGGGGTGGACGTTGGGCCCGCAGGAACGAGTTCATGCGTCATCTCAAGACCGTCCTGGAAGAGCTCGATCTGAGGTACTCGCACCCTATACAACCGGTTCTCCTGCCTAGTGGGACCAGTATACCAACTCCCGTTCGAGAAACGCGTGCATGACTTTGTTGCTCTGTATCGTGCACCACTAAGAAATGGATGATCTTAGAAGGACTACCACCGTGTTGTTTGCTCTGCATGTTGACCATGTACAGTCTAGCTGTTATTCACTGTGGAACCAATTAAACTTCTTGAGGCACGTGCTTTCTAGTAGGCGGTCCTTTGAGCACGCACCGTTCCCGGCGGATACTTTCTCGGTAAAGGGCAGCCAGCGCAATGTATGAGTCTTATCAATGGGATGATCATATTGCACCGGTATCGTACAACTGCGACAATTGTCTATTTTATTCCATCTTCTCAAGGGATCTGGAGGCCTGCCTGCACTCCGGGCCTTGCGGCGATGCGCTCGAGCCAAGCCTACAAGGGATGAGAATCACTGTTTTTGTTTTGCGATTCACGCAGAGTGCCTACCTTGGTATTGGGAAACTCATCGAGCGTCTCTATCCCAGCGCGGGGGTGGCTGCGGACCCTAATGATGGTACATGAGAAGATGACCGGAAAGACCAGGCGAAACTCACCAGGGGAAAGCATTGAGATCTGCAATGCTAAACTTGCCCTTGTCGGGACCAGCGAGGTACTCGCGACCCTCGAGGCGAATGTTGAGGACGTTGTACAGACGTTTGGTTTCGTCGGTGTAACCTGCGGTGATGTCAGTGGAGGCGGCGCTCAGGCAAAAGCACTACGCACGTTTCTTGCCATACGGGATATCTTCTGGAGCGGCATGTCTGAAGTGGTGCGCTGGTAACCAACATGAGCGATAAGGGTCGTGCGGGGAGGAGAACAGGGACGCACCCTGGCCTTGCATTGGGCCTATTCCTCCGTGCTGGGGGAAAGGTCAGGGAGTGCGATCGTGGTTGGCGCAAAGCTCCTCACAGAAAAGAAGATCCATTGGAGCATGACACTTTCGTCATCGCTCCCAGCGGGGAAAGAAAGTATATGCTTAGTGTCATACTTGCGGGCGAGGTAGAGAAGGATGGCGGCACTCTCAAACACGCTAAAGGGTTCCGGTTTGTGCTCGCGGTCGACGAGGACAGGAATGCGACCGTTGGGGTTGTGGGTGATGAACCAAGACTCCTTCTGTTGGTTGGCGCCGAGATTGATCTTCTCGACGCTGAGAAAGGTCGGTTGGAGGCCCTCCTGAGATGGAGACACTCACTCGTAAGCTATGGCGCTACCATAGGCGACCTTGAGCTCTTCGAGCATGACGGATGCCTTTTGTCCGTTGGGAGTGCCGGCGGTGTAGAGCAGGAGTGGCTTCGACATGGTGTTCTGGATCAACTCACGGATTGGGCGAAACATGTGGATATATAGTGTAAGAGTGGATCGTATCAGTCATGCATATCCCGTGCTTGCTAATGTCCGAGTCCTCAGTCAGCGCTAGTCAGCAATCGGTCCCAAACGTCAAGCTCAGGTCCGCGTCTTTTCCTCTTCCATCCCGACTGTGTTGCCCCGGAACCGTTTCCGCATGTCCAGCTGACGAAACGACCTGGTTACTGAATCATCCTCGTAATCGGACGCGCACGCACCATGTTTCGTTTGCACTCGTAGGTAGCCTTGCGCAGGTTTTGACAAGACTCTGGTAGCTCGTCCGTGTGATGTTTGAGACATTCCGAGGGCAATCGCCCGTGTTTCTGAACGCAATCAGATGCGAGCAGGCACGCTTTCAGTGCCCCGAGGAGCGCAGAACACGACGACGACATGGTGGTTGTGGACGAGTCGGAATGTTGACGGCTGTTGGTTGCCATTACACCATGACGTCCCTCCGCGCCCTCCTCCGCGCGACGCCCAGCGTAGCCCCCGTCCCACGTCGCGCCGTGCTCGCCGTCTCGGGCAGCGACGCCACCCAGTTCCTCAACGGACTCTTTGCAAACAGCCTCCACGGCCACCCCTCCTACGGCGCGTTCCTGCACGCCCAGGTGATCCCCGTTCCCCGGCCCAGACCCGGCTAGACTGAACCGCGTCCACAGGGCCGCGTCCTCCACGACGTCTTCCTCTTCACCTCTCCCACCTCCTCTACGCCCACCTACCTGATCGACCACGACCCGTCCCCGTCCGAGTCTCCGCCTCTCCTCGCGCTCCTCAAGCGGTTTGTCCTGCGTGCCAAGGTCCGCATCCGCGACGTGACGCCCGAATGGGACGTGTGGGCTGCGTGGGGCGGGCCGCGCGATGTCCAACACAAGTCCTGGCAGTGGGCGGCAAGCGGCGCCGTCGAGCCCGTCTGGGACGACCCCGCCTCACCGTGGGGCACCAAGCACGGTGTCATCCTCGACCGTCGAGCACCTGGCATGGGTCGCCGGCTGCTCGTCTCCAAAGGAGACAGACGTCCGTAGCCCTCTTTGACGCTCCTTTCCCCCGCTCACACGAGCCCTCGCTACAGCTCAGGAAGCCTCGACGCACGACGTATTGTCCCCGGATGCATACGTCCTCCATCGCACCCTGCACGGCGTGCCCGAAGGCAACGTCGACATGCCACCTTTACATGCATTCCCCATCGAGTCCAACCTCGACGTCATGGGCGGGCGTACGTCGTTTTTCCTTTTCCCGTCTCGCACCGCGCTCACGCACGACTCTCAAGTCGACTTTCGCAAGGGGTGCTACGTAGGACAGGAGCTCACGGTGCGGACCTATCATACCGGCGTGGTACGCAAACGAATTCTGCCCGTCGCCCTGTCCACGAACGCAGCGACGGCAAGTCCGTCGTCACACCTGGCCATCAAACCTTTGGTGGCCTCACCATCCGACCCTTCGACCGCCCGAACACCCCGTCTCCGCGGCACGTCCACCCTCCTCACGTCGATCGCCACGCCGTCCGTGGGTCCAAACACGGCCGTTGGGCTTGCTCTCCTCCGACTAGAACACCTCCGTCCTGACGTCACCTTGCTTGCGGACGAACACGGCGCCGCAGATGGCACGGGGTGGAAAGTGGAGCCTTGGTGGCCAGACTGGTGGCCCAAGCAGCCGTCGAGCGAGAAGATAGATACAGTAGCGTAGGGATAGTCACGCCCTGTTTGCCTCTTCGGCGACGACGTATGCAAGGATGTACTCTCCGTCGTGACTGACGGACACGTGTAACCTGGGAGGGTGTGAGCTGGCGCTGAGAGTGGGATGGAAGACGAGGGCGGGTTTGGACCCCGTCTCGGCATCGAACGTGGTGTACGTGAGTTCCTTCCAGCTCGGCTTGAGAGGGTACAGCGCCTTGTAAGCCGCCTCCTTCACCGCCCAGCTGTAGCCAGTTAAAAAGCGCGGAACGAGCAGGACGGGTGTGCGTACCGTACACCCAGGAATCGGGTTGCATGCGACTCTTTTTCCAGCCAGAGTCGTCCAAACGCGCGTCGTTCCGACGGACTGAGAATGCGCGAGGCGATCCTGTTGGCTCCTCTGCAGTTGACCAGCGCGGCCATGCGCGGAAAGTGTAACAGGTCGGC
Source organism: Tylopilus aff. beelii (assembly GCA_038094295.1). NCBI lineage: Eukaryota > Fungi > Basidiomycota > Agaricomycetes > Boletales > Boletaceae > Tylopilus > Tylopilus aff. beelii. Next base: position 63,791 of record JBBPTU010000004.1, read on the forward strand.
ACCGATTCCGTGGATGGTCATGAACAAGATGTATTACCCCCATAATCGTGAGAACCAACCTTATTTGTACATGTAGGCATTGCCACTACACATTTTCTAATCACGTCAAGCAAGGTTAACACCAGTCGGCATTCCCAAGTTACACTACGGCTACATTATTTAAGCTCGAACTCACTCCATGCTCGCAAAGTCTCCCTCGTCCAGGTCGCGTGGCTAATTCATGTCAGTCAGTATCATTCTGTCTATCATTAAACGACCGTACCTCTTTTGGTTCCTCATCCTCGCCATACTGCATCGTGAAATCGATGTGACTAACCACAACTTCGAGAGACTCGGTCGACGAAAGGTCAAGAGGCAGAAACGAAACAAGAGGGTGGTCCTCGATCTGATGGGACCGTCAAAATAGCACGAGACGGGGAAAGAGTGGCCCCTACCAATTGAACGATCGCTCTATTCAGCTCGTGGAACCGACTATTCTCTCTCTCTGCCACCTTGTCGTGCCCATCGCGCGCGTTCGCGAGCAAGAGTGGATCTGGATCGAGGTACCGCGCAACATCTCGGCGTGTACGTTTGCCGTTTCGCGGTTGGCTAGTGTCCGAGGATGGCGCCGGCGAGATAAGATCCATTTTCGACATGATATTGATCCATGGGAGTTCAAGGTTGACCATGGCAGACATGGCAGAAAGGACGCCGCTTGCAAGGGAGGTCAGCGCATATAAGGAGGGTGGGGCATCAAGTACCTAAAAAATTTGTAGCGGTCCTCCATGAATTGCGACTCGAGGAGGTACGCAGCGCAGGTCCTTATACCCATCCGCTGCAAGGCGCGAGCGAGCGAGGGGAGGAACGGGTGATGGGTGTAGAGCTCGATCTGGCCTGGGGTGCATGAGCCGTCTCGAACAGCGGGACCAAGGAGAACACGAACCGGGACAATCAATGATGAGATAGTCGTCATCGAATCCGCCCAGTTCTTCCTCGAGCCAGTCGATATTCTCCAAGAGATATCTGTCGGCAGAATGAGCACACGGCAACGAACGCCGGCGAGGGTTACTCACTCACTCAAAGCAGTAGACGAGACCACCGTTTGGGCCCATGCCCATCTCGGACATGACGTCTTCGAGGGTGACGAGTTCCCTGATGTCGATGGCAGGTTCGTACTCGAAAGCGTCCCCTGTCGCGGCAGGGTCGAGGTTGACAATGTGAGCGGTGCGCCTGGATAGACGCAGATGTGTGGCAAAGGACGTGCAAAACGTCGACTTTCCAGCGCCGGCTGGGCCGGTGACGAGGACGGCGTAGCGCATCGGACGCGACGAGAAGGGGAAAGATAAGATGGATTCCAACTCCGCAATCGCGCGCGACTCTCACCCACACCATGTCGAGGCCGCCCCTCTTTCCACAACAGACGGCGTCTGGGATCGCAGTCGACCCACGGACGCTCGAGCGGGTCATCCCAGAGTCGAGACGATCGGATGGATCGTGGGTGGCGTGCTCGTGACACGGGAGGCTGGCTGCTGACGCGTGGCGTTCAGGGTTCGCAAAGAAATCAAGATTCGGCCTGGATTCACGCCCCAGGAGGACGTCAATCGCTTTCGCGGTACACGTCAACAGGCCATGGATGCCGCTTCGCTCCCCAAGGGGCATATCTTGGGCTGGGTAGCGCCGTCGGGCGAGTCCAAGGGAAAAGGTGCGAGTGCACCGCCGCCAAACAAGAACGCGAAGAAGCGGGCGAACCAAAGAGCGAAAAAGGCAGCGGAGAAGGCGGCCGCTGTGAAAGACGACTGGGAGGACGACGAAGAGGCCGAGGGCGGCACGACGGCCAAGACACCCGAGTCCAAGACGGACGGTGGACCGAGCGAGGCACGCAAAGAGGGCGCGGCAGACGAGCCCACGCAAGACGAGACTGAGATCACGGACAAGCTCTCCAAGCTGGAGGTCAAGTGAGTGGACGTGTACGGTCAAATAAATGTATGGAGGATTGCGATACAGAAATTACTACGGTGTACACTACAGGAGCGGGTGCTATGAATGGGACATCTCCTCGTCGCCTGCCTCGGGACGGTGTGTTTGGGGTGTCTGTCTGCTGAAGTGATAAAACTCGAGAGAGAAGATGATGAGAAGAAGAAAGGCACCGAGCGCAGCTGAGAAGAAACGTCAGGGAGCGAAGAGGAAACGAGGGGACGATAGCGACCGACTGCTTTGCGCATGTTGTTCCACTTTACTTCTTCCATGCTGGCGCGGAGGTCGCCGAGCTCGACGATGGACTTGTTCAGGACTTCCTGTGCACGGGTGAGACCACGACGTGCCGTCGCAGAGAGGACGGACCTCGATGGCGATGCTCTGCTGCTTCAGATCGGACCTGCCCTCGTTCTTGCGGGTGTCGAGCTCCATCTGGATCCTACGGGAGGGTCGGACGGGGAGCACGGTCCGTGAGCTGTACGTACTCGTGCTTGAGGTTGCCGAGATCCTCCTTCATCTTGACGTCGAGCCTGTCGACCTCCCTGCGCAGGGCGGTGATGGTGGCGCGCATGGCTGCGGTCTCATTGCGGGAATGCGAGCTCTGTTCGGCTCGCATCTCGGAGAGGGCCGCGCGGAAGAGATACGCTTGCTAGTCGGGGTGGGTGACGGGGAGCGAGGGCGGGGAGGGTACGCACGTTGTCGAGGTCCTTGGCGGTGAGGCCGTCGCGCCTGACCCGTCCGATGCGGTCGACGAGGAGGGCGCGGGTCGCCCGCATGAGGCTGCGGGCGGTGGGGGTGGGGAAGGAGCGTTCGAGGGCGGCGAAGAAGGCGTGGGTGTGGAACGGGGGCGCGGTGTACTGCGGGGCCGGCGAGCGGGACGGCGCGGGGGGCGGCGCGGGGGACGGCACGGGCGGGCCCGCCCTGTCGCGGTGGAGTCGGGCGAGGATGCGCGTGGCTCGGTGCATGGGTCGCTTCCGAGCTCCGATCCGACGCGGTGCAGTATATTATACCTGCGCGGTCGGACGAGCGATCGACATGGCTTATCCGTTCCCCTCACACACCACGTCTTCTCACCACTCCCACTCTCCGTACCTCGGCGTGCCCCCGTCCGTGCCCAGGAGCAGGAGCAACAGCAGACACTCCCACCACCGCTCCCACAGTCACCGCGACCACACCGTCTATCCCCCGAACGTGGTCTACACCCACGGCGTATGTCCCCCGTCGTTTCCCCATTTTGCCGCTCACCTTTCCCAGCAGGACCACCGTTACTACCCCTCGTCCCCCTCGCACCACTCCACTCACCACCATCGCTCGCACTCCTCCCACCACCTTCCGGCCTACCATCCCCCCGCGCACTCCACGCATTCCACGCATTCCCACCGCGCTCGCTCCCGTTCTCAGTCCCACTCCCATTCTTACGTCCCTACGTATCAATATCATCGCGAGCGCGCCCCCTCTATCGGCGATCGCATTCGCAACTTCTTTGGCATGGAGCCCGATCATTATTCTCACCGTCATCATCAGTCCCATCAGTCCCACTATTACCCCAACGATCGCCGCAGCCGCCATAACTCCTTCTCCTCCTTCAGGGACGCATCTAGACCCCGCAGAAGCAGCTCGGTCCGCACAGGGCCTTGGTTCTTTGGCTCGGTCGCCAACCAGCGCTATCTCGATGAGCATGGCAGAGAAGTCGATCATCGCGGGAGGGTTATCCACAGGATGTAGCCACCATCTGCGCCTGCTTCCATATCTAGTTTACTCTGTACTATAGCTTGTCGGACACGTAATTATAGCTGCCATGTCAGCGCTGCGGACGCCAGTGACCCCTCAGTCGGCTCGCAACGTCTATTTCCGCCTGGGCCAGTCCCGACAACCCAACACGTGGCCATTCTGGCATGCCGAGCAACAACGCTCGTCCCTCGAGAAACCCGGCCACACCTCCCGCTGACTCTTCATCCCAACACACTGACTCATCTTCGTCATAACGCTGTGCCCCTTCAGGGTCGCACTCGGCCACCTCAACTGAGGCGGGGTCCTCGCATTCCGGCCCCGACGGATCATAGCCCTGTAAAAAACCATCTTCTACGTCATCGTCCACTAAGCCGCCCGAGGAGCACCACTGGGGCCAGCATGGATCCCACTCGTTGCGTTGGCGATACTCCGCACCTTGCGAACCCGTGACAGAAGCCTCGGGGTGACCATAGTCCACTGTGCGCTCCAAGCACACGTTCGTGGGTGCACGACACTCGTCATACAGAGAACACTCGCTCAGGAACTCGAGTGGAGTCATGCCGCGCCCTGTTCGGAACTCTGCCAAGGGCTGACCAATACTGATCGGTGAAGCTTCTTGGTAAACCATTTGTCCGCCCATCGTGGCGTCCTGGACATCTTGATCCGGCACTGGAGAATCGTCGCTCGGGAACTTGAGTGGAACCACATCAAACCGCGTACAAAAGTCCACCATGGGCTGACCGAGGCTGGCCGACGAGTTTATCGGCGATGTCACCTGGAGAATCGTCTGCGTGTCCAATCCAGGGCCCCGAATGGCCTGATCCGGACTCCGGACATCGAAGACACCAAGACTATCGTTCGATCGCGGTTTCTTCGGGGATCCTGTGGAGGACTGCGGGACCAGGATAGGCTGAGACTCGGCAAAATATCTTGATATTGTACCAGCATTGCGGTGTCCGACCTGAGACGCGGAGTGTGATGGATGGATGGATGGTGCCTCATCCACAGCATGCGGAACACCACATAGGTCCGATCTAGCGAGCTGGGGACCTTGGGAGTCAGACAAGCTCCGAGCTAGTGCCTTGTTGCCGCGTGCCTCGTGTTCCTGGAGCGAGGCAGACCACTCGGCTCCACGAAGGTCGAGGACGACGGGAGCGGAATCGTTCGCTCTAGGTTCGCTCGGAACTTCGCACACGGAGGAGGGGAGCTTGCTCTGAAGTTCAATGTCCCAGACCTCGGATCCGCTCGCTGCGCGGGTGGTAATTTTGATAGCTTTGTCTCGACCCTTGCTCGTATGGTTCGCAACTTGGGTAGTCTGGGGCATGGAATCATTAGAAACGGAGGCAATCGAGCTGTCATCGTCGACATCTGAAGGATCAGCGGCCTGCTCACTCCGCTTGCTCAAAAACGCTGATTCGGAAAACACCTCATTCTTCGATGCTGGATCCGTGAGGTCGCATTCTCGATCAGACAAGAAGATACTTACAAGCCTTTTGTGTTGCGGTCACTTTCTTTTTCGCTGAGGCTTTCCCTTTGTTGAAAACGCCAAGGGTGGGCGCCGATCTCAGCTGCGGTGCCACATGTCAGAGCATACAGCACAGCATATCAGCCCCCAACTAACCGTGAGCCTGTCCTTGGTGACATTCGTAGCAGAAAATCCATACAGGAGCGCCAACGCGGCAGGCTTTTTTGCCTTGTGGTATTTTCTTCCCTTTTGGGGGACCGCACTAGGCGCGCCGTCTTCGTCGTGCTTCTGCGGAGGATTAACGATAGCGCGTTTTCTCTTCTTGCGCTCTCGGCGGTCCGCTAGTCCTACGTGTTCGCACCGAGTTATCTATCGTGAGCAGATGCGAGATCTGGGAGTGACGTACTCGCCGCGCGCCCGTCATCTGAGTTTGTTGGTGTCGAGGCTTTTTTCCGCTTGGGCCGAGGTTCGTCCGAGCTCTTGTTACCCGGAGAGGGGTCCTGAGGTACACCCGATTTAGCCTCGCGCCTTGGTAACTTACTTGCGCCCGTCTTCTGCGCGTGCTGCGTTTGGGGGTTCTTGCTGACCGGCACCCGTGGGCGGAGAACGGGCGTATCAAATCCAAATTCATTACCCCGTAACGACTTGGACGGCGTTCTCTGGCGTTCGCTCCAGAGATCCTCCTTGTTATACGTGGGCACATACGCTTTCTGTCTTTCGACGTATCGCTGCACGAATCGATGCTTATCTTGACTGTCCATTTCGCTGATGCTGACCAGCCTCGAGTGACGAGTCCGACGATGGCGGTTAGTGCCAGCCTCCGACGGTTACGTACTGAACCCCCCAGCTTTTAACTCGTGTTTCGCTTACAAGTCTTTTTGACGTTTCATTTTTTTGAAACACGAACACTACGCTATATTGTAGGACCCACCCCACATTCCGCGTATGCTAAGACTGACCAGGCGCATCTTACCAGATTGTACCAACGATGACTCGGAAACGTCCTTCCTCCGCCCACCAAGATGGCGACGCGTCCCAGAAACGATCCAAGATGTCCCATGCTTCGAGTCAAGTCTACCTTGCCGAGGCATCCCCGCCCCCGCTCACAGTCACTCTGGGCTGCGAGGAATACGAGCTCACCCAAGCATTCGACACCTTTTGGCGGTTCGCAGCCGAAAGGCACGCCATCGACGAAAAACGCCGTGCAGGTCTCCCATCTCCGTAAGTCGACGCATATCCAGGTGCCGTACGCTTCGCGTCTGACGAGCCTGCTTGGCTAGCTGGACGACGGATCCTATTCTTGCCGACTACAAATTCTGCAACACGTTTCGGGTGCTGGACCGCGTCAGTCAGTACATCGTCACGGAAGTCATCGAAAAAGGTCCGCAGCGACGCGAGGAAGTCATATTCCGCGTCCTGCTCTTCAGCACCTACACCAACATCAATACGTACCAGGCGTTGCGCGACAACATCCAGCCTTTCACCTGGAAGACCTACCAACGCGACAAGTATGAGAGTGTGCTCCGCGATTTGTACGATAGGCGCATCGCCATCTACACGGGAGCATATCAGAAACCAGCGCCCGAATTAGGGTTCGCTGAGAATTTCATGAATCACCTGGCATTCATCGAAGTTCTCATGCGAGAGCTGCCTGCCCAGCTCCGGGATGCCAAGTATATGTCGGACGTCTTCGAATACTTGCGGACGTACAAAAGCATGGGCGATTTCACCGCCTATCAGCTGTTGCTGAACTTGTCCTATTCGGACGTCCTGAACTTTTCCGAGCTTGACTTCGTGGTGATGGGCGTCGGCTCCAGGAAGGGCCTACAGAGGTGCTTCCGCGATGCCATTCCCCGCTCGTTGGAAGTTGACGTTGTTCGATGGATGCAGATGACCCAGAACGATCACTTCAAGCGTTTGGGCATAGACTTCGGTGGCCTGGGTCCCGACCATCTACCCATGGCACTCTGTGACATCGAGCATACCCTATGCGAGTTGGATAAGTATATCCGCAATTGCACCAACAAACCCACGGCTCGGCCATTCGTGCCAACTGGCAAACTGGGCAAGATACAATTCCCAAAGGCCTGGTGGAACGAGTCCCGGGGCGTCGTTCGCATCAAGTCTCAAAAGGAGGCCGACGCGGAGGTCCTCGAAAAGTACATCGTCGAGTCTATTCAGGCCCATCGGGAGGTGAAAGGCGTACGGGAGTTTTATGTTTTCTGGGAAGGATACTCCGAGGATGAGGCTACATGGGAGCCTGAGCCTTCGCTCATGGAGGATGCGCCAAATGTCGTTCTTGCATATCTGGAAGTTATCGGGGGTAAGCGCGTCCTTTGAGCCTTAGTGAGCATCGACTCACTCTTCTCTTTCCGTAGAAGAAAGCCGTTGAACGAGCTCCGGATCTAGGTTGCGCTGGTTGGCATCAGAGTGGAAGAAGACAATGGTGACCGGGTGAGAACGAGAACGCGTATATGGGTCGGCCTTATGTAGGCTTAACACCACGATGCAACGGCTTGTCGTGTGGTTCACGTCACGATAAGGTTTCATGCACTGGCCGATGTCCATGTTTTGATCATCAAGTTCCGTAAAACGAGTGGGCAAAGCTCTGATTTCCTAAACACTTACATCCATTGGCAGCCAAGGGGTGACGCTATCCCGAGGACACGAACAGGTTTCTACATGAGGGTGAACAAATTCCCATCAGATTCGAAGCATGTACGAAACATTGCGCACTGCTTGCCGTTCCTTCTTCCCGTGCATGTCTGTGCCGCTGCGACCGCAAGGTATCTTGTCCCAGTGCTGTCCGTTCAAACGGACGTCAATTGTCGAGATGTGACCATGATAGTCACGAGTGTGTAGGTGTCCTTCGGTTGGATGATCCCGGCACCGATGTCATCGCCCACAGTCGCGAACGTCATCGCATTTATCGTCACCCTTTGGACATGTCAGGATGTGAGTGGGAACGTACTCGCCGACCTCCGAATCTTGGGTGTGTAATTTGCTAGCACTGCAGGTATAGAGTTGACAGGGCACCGACCTGCTCGTCAGGTACCAAATACTGTAGATTAAGTCGTCCAGAAACGACTCGGCTAGCAGTGTCATAATATAGCCTCAGGCTAGCGTGCGTAGCTTTGTATCTTGTCTAAAAGCCGGTCGTGGAACAGGGCCAATGATTGCAGTTCCTCTGGCATTCTGCTCGAGCGTCTTGATGATAAGAGGATTGATCGCTAGCCACAAGACACCGCAGTTATTCAGTATGCCATTTGAACACGACAGCTGTCGACAACACAATCAGCCAAGCCCTAGTGCCCGCGAGAGTCTCCTTGATCGTTTCAACCGGTGGCTAGGAGTTCTTAGAATCCAGCTCCTCAATGACCTTGTGCACACTAGCCCGCTCGGAAAACATTGAGAACACTGGCATGGAAATAGATGACTGGTTCATATCCCGCTATCAAGGTAGCCTGATGGCGGCTAGCGTGTGGATGCCACCAACGAGAAATGGAGAGATAAGGGGTGGCTGTTTTTAACATGAGCGCAGAGGTGTGGGAAGCAACGAAGAGTTTGCCATTCTCCGACATACCTCCCGCAGGTGAATAGATCATAATCGGGAGTTCGAGTAGGTTCTAACGAGAAAAGTATGATTATTATTCATCAGATGCCATACAACCCCAAGTATATTTACAACTTCTGGATGACAAGAGCAGACGCAGCACCACCCTGGGAACAGAATCTTAGAAGTTGACAAAGATAGGACGCATTGACTTACTCCATTGCAGATACCGGCTGCACCGTATTCACCGGATTTCAGACCGTGGACAAGTGAAACAACGATCCGAGCTCCCGAGTTACCAATAGCATGGCCGAGAGCAACGGCGCCACTGAATTCATCATTAACCTGTGACCATAGCAGAGGAACCATCACTGTCGCTCACCCATCGACATTGATCTTTGCAGGGTCGATTTGGAGTAGCTTCTCCGCGAGACGAACGACGACTGAGAAAGCCTCGTTTATCTCGAATCGTGCGATGTCACTGACAGTCAAGTTGGCCCTCTTCAAAGCGATGGGTAAAGCAACAGTAGGAGCCACGGGGAAGTCGATAGGTTCGACACCAGCATCGGCGTAGGCTATTTGTCCAGGAACCAACATATCAGTGATCAGATGGTCGATAAAGGGAATAAACCAAGCATACAGATAACTTTTGCAAGAGGTTTCATGCCTAGTTCCTTGGCTTTCTCGGCCGACATGAGAATCAACGCCGAGGCACCATCGTTCAAGTTAGATGAGTTGGCTGCAGTTATCGACCCGCCAGGCTTGAACGCAGATTTGAGTGAAGGGATCTTATCGAATATAACTTTCTTGTACTCTTCATCCTCCTTTACGATGGTATCACCTTTCTTTCCCTTGATGACAACGGGGGCGATCTCGTTATTGAAGATACCTTCTTTCCAAGCCCGATCAGCGCGTTTATAAGATTCTACAGCATGTGCATCCATCGACTCTCGGGTGATGCCCCACTTTTCGGCGGCAGATTCACCGCAATTGCCCATGGCGAAGTTGTTGTATACATCCCAGAGACCATCGATCTCCACAGAGTCTTTTGTCTCAAACTTTCCGAATAGAGGGTTTGTCCGGGGCAAAAGGAAACTATATGTGCATGAATGAGCGACGAGAACTGAAATGGATAGACATGAAACACACGGTGCGTTACTCATGCTCTCCATACCCCCCGCGACGACCACGCTCTTGTATCCGGACTCGACGCTCTGTGCAGCTAGCATGATAGACTTCAATCCACTCGCGCAGACCTTGTTGATGGTCGTCGCGTCCGAAGAGGATTTCATGCCTGCGTTGAGAGCGACCTGGCGGGCGGGAGATTGGCCAACGCCTGCCTGAACGACATTGCCAAAGTAGATCTCCTCTGCTTCTGCAGGGTTGAGATTGGCTTGCTGGAAGGCATGCTTGAGAGCGACCGCGCCGAGCTGCGGTGCGGTCAGGGTCTTGAGCGATCCATTGAGCGATCCCACGGGTGTCCTGGACGCGGCGACGATGACGGCTTCGTGGGTGGACTGTGTACGGAGCGTCGTGATGTGATTGGGACGATGGAGGGGACAGGACGTACCATGGCGCGAGAGAAGGACGAAAGGAGGGCGGGACGGGAGAAAGATGTGAGACGTGCTGTCAGAATCATGATGCTTTAAAGGTGCAACAATAATTTATCGGGTCACTCCGACACAGACGAAATGGGGAACTTGAATAGTTCGCGGATGGCGACTTTGCGATGGCACGATACCAGTTGACGATGGGCTGTATCACGGGCCGTACCGTTCTCCGGGGCAACGTTCACTGAGGGAACGTTCAAGTTGAGCGGTACAAAGATCCGACCGATGTACGACTAACCGACGGCAACCGAATTCTCAGGCGGGCACCGAGTCCATATCTGCGATATCACAGGTCGAGGTCTACCACACAACTGAGCACTACGAACCACGCATTCAACCACCGCACGTGTCTAGCCGAGTCCTGCGGCCGTGCACCCCACGAGGCTGCGACCATCTCTTCCACAGCAGGACCTGTCTCACACGGGTGCAGATACCAACACTGTACGCCCAAAGACGGATGATCACCGAATGAGAGGAGCGGAAAGTTAGAGGATGGGCTGCCTATCGAGAAGGCAGTCGTCTCTAAGCACTCCAGAGCGTGCTTGCGAAGCAGTGAGGTACACATGATATCCGAAAGGCCAAGGGGTGAACCGGCTGAAAAAAAAGATATAGCGAAGGAGCCACGACATGAGATCTCACGCACAGGAATCATACACAGAAAAATAAAAGGTCGGCACTTGGAATGTCGGAGAGAACACGACAGATTGGTGGCAGGTAAAGTGGTCGGGAGGCGGATTGGCAGTGGCAGAATCATCAACGAACTCTAACGGGTCGCTGGTGACCGACGGTTTCCGAAGTGGAATTGTTCTGTGCATGTAGCCAAGGCTTGGCACCGGGTGTTCTACCCAAGCCCAATCATGTCGGTGTTGGACAAACTCTTTGCACGCTGCCTCGAACAGCGGGCGGGAGAGCGTCATGCTCCGGAAAGATGTGGCGTGGGAGCGACTGTAACAGTACGCGAATTAAGGTTTAAGCCACTGCTGGATCGTACACAAACCGTCGCTCGGTGTACATTAGCCAGTCCAACTACCAGCCCACTTCATCTCCATCATGGCTGTAGGAAAAGTACGTCAAATCGATTAGATCTGTTCGTTTCCTCACGTTCCCGAAGAACAAGCGTCTCTCCAAGGGCAAGAAAGGCATTAAGAAAAAGGTTGTCGACCCTTTTACTCGCAAAGGCATGTCTCCTCATACCCTACCTGGATCCCACCTCACCTCTCTTTAGACTGGTATGACATCAAGGCACCCTCTATCTTTGAGGTCAGGAACGTTGGAAAGACCCTTGTCAATCGATCACAAGGATTGAGTACGCGTGCTTGTCCAATGTGTCTCCGTCCTCTGACCATGCTTTGCAGAGAATGCCAATGATTCATTGAAGGGACGTGTCGTAGAGGTCTCCCTCGGGGATCTCAGCAAGGACGAGGAGCAGTCTTTCCGAAAAATAAAGCTACGGATTGACGAAGTGCAAGGCAGGAACTGCCTCACCAACTTCCACGGCATGGACTTCACTTCAGACAAGCTCCGTTCGCTTGTTCGCAAATGGCAGTCTCTTATCGAGGCACACGTCGACGTGAAGACGACGGATGGTTACCTTATCCGCCTCTTTGCCATCGCCTTCACAAAGCGCCGTCCAAGCCAAGTGCGCAAGACAACCTACGCGCAATCAAGTCAGATCCGCGAGATTCGCAAGAAGATGTTCGAGATCATGACCCGGGAGGCATCTAGCTGCGATTTGAAGGAGTTGGTACAAAAGTTTGTTCCAGAGGCGATCGGTCGGGAGATCGAGAAGCATGCCCGCATTATCTATCCACTACAAAATGTCTATGTCCGCAAGGCTAAGATCCTCAAGGCACCTAAATTTGACGTCTCAAAACTACTCGAACTTCACGGAGAGTCGACTGACGTTGGTGTAGTTTGAATTTGTCGCATTCATGGCACTGATTGTTCTTAACAGGAGACGGGCACGCGTGTGGCAAAGGAGTTCAAGGAGCCTGAGATTCTGGAGTCTGTCTAAGACGACCTTTGTCTCATACCTTTGTACTGCCTATGACCTCACCTTTACATATGCCTATTACAAGGGTGCAGTCGATCTATGACCGTTATGACAACCACCACCATCCCACATGGCTGGTTGATGTGTGGGAGAGATGCTCGTTTAATGTTTCACGACTCAGGCTCCTTCAATTTATGGCGGAATCGAAGAACGAGGAAATGCCTAGTCCCGCACACCCGAAGGTCTTCTTGCTTCTGCTGGTATTTCCTTTTGTGAGAGCCCCGTTATCCTTGATGTACTGGTTCGATCAGACCGGTATCGTAAGCCACTTGGAAACTCCGTTTTCCCCAGTGCCGCAGAGTACTAGGCGCCGCATATGCTACGTGCAATGTTACCAATCTAACGACCCAAACATAGATCGGTGATGAAACGACCATCGCCAATCACACAAGTGGGCTTCCCACGCCTCGCTGCGATCAAAATTCTGCCAGCTGGCATCTTCGTTCATTTGACTCGTTGCCTAGCCAGTAGTCAAATAAATAATTCAAATTGCCTGCTTCCGTCATCGGTGGTCGGCAACTGAACCCAACCCGCCTCTACTTTTTTCTTCCCAGAATACCCAACTTGAAGCTTGAAGGCTCACCACTCCCATCGTCCGAGTCCGGAATCTGTCATGTCTGACATTGACTACTTGCAGAGCATTGTCACCAGATACTCTGATTTCCCCAAACCAGTCCGTCTTCCGTATCCTCTCCTTCGTGTCGTCGGTGCTTAAACGTGCAGCAAGGGTGTCACCTTCCTCGACATATTCCCCATTTTCCGGGATCCTGTCGCATTCGAGACACTCATAACCCATTTCGTTTATCATATCACCTCTCACACAATACCCAAATCAGTCCGCAAGAGGGTGGATGTCGTCGTTGGCTTGGACGCGAGAGGGTTTCTCATCGGACCACTTATCGCTTTGCGGTTGGGTGCCGCATTCGTGCCCGTGAGGAAAAAGGGGAAACTTCCAGGACCATGCAAGCAATCCTCGTACGAGAAGGAATATGGCGTTGTCCGTTACTTGTGCCTCTACGCGTATCACTCCTAATTGATCTCTGTCGCAGGATACGTTTGAGATGCAAGAGGGCGCAATTCGGCACGGGCAGAACGTCATTATTGTTGATGACCTCATTGCTACCGGTGCGTAGATGTACAGTCTGTACATCGACGCGTCACTCAACCTGCTTCGTTAGGTGGCTCTGCTACCGCAGCCGGTGCACTGGTCCGTATGCAAGGCGGGAACATCTTGGAGTATCTATTCATTGTTGAAATATCTGCATTGCGAAAGAACTGGAACCTCGAGGACCCTGTTTACTCGATCATGCAAGAATGATGTAGATTGGCATGTAGATTTGTTTGCTGGACACCATTTGCACTCTTGAACTCAGTTTTCTTGTCGAGATAACGTCTATAATGTAGATCTACTTGTTGCCTATGGCGAAGGGAAGCCATCAATTGGGAGACTAAGCGTATTTGGACAAGTGTGTTGCTCGAACAAAGTGGCCCAGACGCCGGAATCAATCGTTAATATTTTTAATGACCGTGACCTCACTTCGGCTCCTACTTCCGCACACTATAATGTGTAGCAGTTGTTCTGATAGCTCCGTCGCGGTGCCTTTCTCGTTTATTCTTGCATCCACGTGCACGATTGTTTCGTCATCTTATTGCCTCCTCGATAAAGGACACACGTTGTCCCGGGCCGACGTGCTTCCAGGTGCCAGTAACCTCTGCAAGAATAATAATGGTTTCTGAAGGGCCCAAGACTCGTTGTTGCGCCATGTGATGGGTTGTATCTCGCGCGCTTCGAGTATTAGATGCGCGCGACAAAGTCTAATCTAGACATGTTAATCAAGCCATGGTAGTGCACAGATAGCATTACACCAACAACCGGGTGTTCAGCAAGGGGTGCCCATTCATGTACAGTACACGTGAGGAGTGGGCTCCGTGATTATGCATATCCCCCATGGCTCTTGGTTGATCCGACCATTCTTCTGGATCGATTGAAAATAGAACGTTGCCATATCCAAACAAACCAGAGGCGTCCAACATAGCCGCGATGTTTTTCCCTGTTGTGTGCGGCAACAGCACAAGTGCAACGTCGTGGAGCTCGCCCGCTGCGGCTACCTCATCTAAAGTAGCGGAAGGGTTGATAGGGGTATCATCAGTGTTGATAATGATGACCCCTGAGGCGCCTGCATCCCGAGCGAAGACGAGCTTTTCTAGGAATGTGCAGTCACCCCTCCACAATAGCACGGCATCACCAGCAAAGTCCTGATCAAACGGCCGGCACCCAAGCATGTTCGTGTCGTCTCTTCGAATCCGAACCCCTTCATTACGCCCAAAAATCAGTGAATTTGGATTCCCTACCATGGTCAAGTCTGCACCAAATGTAGCAGTATGTGCAGTAACATGAAAGTCGCCATTCAGATCGACCGTTCCGGGGCTGGCCGGAAATATGGGATCCATAGTGTCGAGAAATATCCGCAGCCGGACGTCGGGGATACGTGGGACTTGATATCCTTCTTCCGGCGAGAGCAATGCCGTATCGTTAACATAGACCAACTGGCCAGTTCGAACAGAGTGTGGCCCGACTATCTAGGGGACTGAGCACCAAGTTTGACGAAACACACAGATCCACTCACGTTTGGTGATGTCGTAGCCCTTTCCGTCGAGACGGCTGACAATACGGGCTCGTATCCCAGTGATATTCTGGAGCAAGAATCCATCCGCTACGAGCTGCAACTTCTGACCTCCTGGATTTGGATCCTCTGTGACTACGCGTCCCCCAGGAGACATGATAAAGTCATATGCCTGCCACAACATAAGGTCAAGTGTCTTGTACACCTAGCAGACGGGCCTCACAAATGGGTCGACTTGAGGCAACGAACACCAGCCGTTGGGGGACCAATAGTGCTCGTCCAACGGCTGAGGCCTTAGACCAGTCAGCTCTCTTGCGTAGTCGATGTCGGGGCGCGAGCCTACTCCATGTATAAGACCTTCCAAGATACCAATTGGGGTAAAACCTTGGTAGGCGTGATACGCAGGGCACTGGAGATTTTCTTCCCTGCGTAGTCTTCGACGTACAGCCGACAAAGGCTTGAGAGTATGCCTCGGAAGGGAGAGTATATGACCCTCCGTGCTCAACACATAGTGGGAATCGTCACTATTCAAACGATTTTCCTCGTCAAAGAGAAGATAGAGATACTAGATACACAATCAGATATACCTTAATTTCGAGTAAAAGGAGGGGGAAAAACCTTCAGAGTTTCCGAAAGCGCAAATGATTCCATTCTGTCGTCCCTTGCGTTGGTGCGCAAGTCTTTGATCCCGGTGAGACCACAGTCTACCTTTGCTCTAACAATGAGATCCTTGAAGATGCGTTCTCCGACATCGAGGTAGTATGTGTCTCGGGTGGCCTAAGTAGTGCATTAACAAGAGTACGTTAAATTCTTGCGGCAGCCACATACCCTGTAGAGATACCAGGTAGACTCGATGAATTCAGGGCGGAGTGGATACTGGAAAGAAGTCGCCTGCATAACGTGCGCATCCCACACCTCAGGCAATCCTGAATGCCGTCTCCATATGTTCCAGTCTAGGCACGCATCAGAACATGAGCATAGGCGACACTATGGAGGTACTCACAGATTAGATGGGACTTAATGGCATTAGAGATATCCCCACCGAGAACTTGCAAACCTGGCCAGAAAGCAGAAAGCGAATCAATAGTCGAATAGACCTGGTCTCCGGTATGTGGATTGACAATACGATACTGAAATGGGTTAACGATTGGTATAAGAAAGGTCGACTTCAGTCTCACTGAGTGACCGTCAAGCGAACGAACGTGTCGCATGACCGCTGCATATCCTTCCTGCCAGACATCCAAGAATTCGACTTCCCCTATAATATAGTGATAAGGAAAGAGTAGGACGTGGTTCGCGTTCAACATACCGCTTAAAATATACCATTTCAACGCGTACTCATAAAAGGAGTCTATCCCAGCGCCAATTCCAGATATCTCAGGGGAGGTCCACAACTAGATCTACAATAAACACAACAAAGCGAGAAAATTAAAGCAGGGTTCCCACTGACCCCAGTCCAAATATTGATGGTGTTGGACACCAGACCAAGGCCTGACTTGCGGTTCCAAAGTGCGAAATAGGCTTTGTAGGCAACCTTCTCGAAGCGCTCATCGCCAGTAAGCCGACTTAGAGTAGCAAACTCCAGCATCAGAGAACCGGCCCCAGCAGTGCCTAAGATTAGATCAGATGTTGCCGCTAGGACACTGGAAAAACTAACAGGTATCTAGAGATTCCCCCCTCTGAACACCATGCCGAAGGTTGAGCTAAGAAACCGTAAGCCTCGGGATCCTATCAATACATAAATAGAATATTTACCCTTGCATATGGAAGCCCGGTCGGAGTCGCAAACGCAGGCAACAGGCGCTTACCGAGGTCGTGAGCCATGTGCAAAAGCTGTCCCCGGTACCACGGAAGATAAAATGGCTGGCCTTGCTCACTTGCGAATATATGTCCAGACAAAAGGCCACCGAGAACACGGATGGTTGTTTCAAATACTTGTGGTTTTGTGTTCACGTCGAAAGAAACCCAATCGATGATGTTTTTGACCGCATCTTGAAAGCCCGGTGGATCGTTCAGTACGACAAGAGTATCCAGCACGTCAATAAGTGTCAACGAAAAATTTCCAGAAACATCATTGAATGCTACATTTGCTCTAGTCCGTTGTTAGCGTCATTCTGTAAATGAGAGTTGACCATACGGGTTTTCCCAGTCAGGACCTCTTCCTGTACAAGAAAGGGGTGAAAGCTTGCATCGGTCAATAGGGTGCAGTTGATGCGCTTTTGAAACCAGGTCACCTCGTCAAGCGGGAAGGCTGTAAACTCGTCAGGTAAGGTCATGCACGAGCGAGTACCAGGAACGTACCTCTCGACATGTAATTGTCAAAACCATGGTACCACAGATCCCGAGTAGCATTTCTACACAGTGTTACACGCGTGTCTCCAAACGGAACCAAGGAATCAAAGACGTACCGAAACGTCTGCTTGCGGTGACTTGTCCATGCACTCGGTCCAGTGGCGGACGCCTGGGAAGAGACGGGAATCTCAAGGACTGTTAAAAGATAGACTACGAGTGAGACTGGCCATTGTTTTGGCCATTTCATGACGCGGAAGAATGCAAGCGGAGTGCGACGCGACTGCTTGGTAGTGTCCGACGTGGCACTTAGACTCGGACCGATAGGCTCTGCATGTCACGTGTCCAATAACGAGAGTGATCGCAGCTGTCCGCGCAAGCGTTCATATCATCACTATGAGCAAGGTCGATGTGTCCAACAAACTCGGAGAGTACATGTTGAAAGGATGGGTATGGCCCCAAATTCTAAATGAATCAATCTTACGGAGTGACATCACAGGTGCTCACTGACTCCCCGTGTCCCGCCCTCACTTGCCGAGGAGTGCCGCTGCTCAGATCGCCACAAAGCCAACAGCCCGTCGTCCACTATTGTGCCAACTGCGACAGTTCTCCGAAATGTGAGCCTTTCTCTGTCGTCGCGCTACTAGAGGCATTACCCTGCAACAAAGCTCGGTCTGTCATTAGTGAAGGGATGGGGTCTCAATCATCCTCCACCGCTTCCTCTACATCGCCCGGTACACGGCCATCAACCCCACCGACGGACGTCTCTAGCACTTTGAGTTCACCTACCTTCGCTCCCCCGGTCGAGACCGAGGAGATGATCCGGCGCCGCCAACAATCAGATCAAGCGTCGACTGAAATTGGGAAGCGTTTACTGAAGGGATGGGCAATGCTAGCAGAGGAGTGTCCGAATATTCGGTGCTATGGTGTACCGCTCGTAAGACCACCGAAGACGGGCATCGACAAGGATCCTCGCAAGGTCTGTACTTTTATGACTGGCCTGGTCGTTACGTATAACGTCCGCCTGGCAGGAATGTGTCATATGTGGGACTATATACATTACCGAGGACTCGGAAGGATGGCAGCGACTCGTGCCAGTATCACCACCCGAACAAGGGTTAAGTGGGGCTTCACAGCAACCGGGTCCATCTGACAAAAACAAAGTTATCTCGCGTAACAGCCCACAGCCGATCCAGCTTCCTACTCTCGATCCTCCTCTCGAGACCCCCAAGGTAATCCCAATATTGTCACAAGCGTGCTTCCCTTGACATGTGACCAGCTGACGGTGGATCTCCCCCGCCGTGAATTGCGAAGTGCACAATTGGTATGTGTCTCTGTCATTCAAAAATTAAATGCCCACCGTGTGCGCAGGTCGCCGCTTTGCCGGCAGCTTCCGGTACCCTTGATGCATCCATCCAGGCACTGGACCTGGCTCTCGGGACACTGTCCGAGAGACTTGCTACGGCGTGCACTAACCCGAACCTCTTGGACCCGCCGAGTATTGCTGCCACTGCGGAAGCGATTGGAAAAGTTGCACAAGCGCTAGGACAGGTGAAGCAACTACAGCATCAGAGTGGAGCATTCATAAATGGGGCTTTGGGCGGTCTGATGTCCTAGCGGGACACCGCTCCTGCCGTGCGGCGGCGGGGTGTCTGATGCGGGGACCGGATGTGGGCTACGTCTTGCGCTCGGTGCTTTTACATTTTAATAGAAAATCTTGGTATCTATAGCTAAAGTTCGAGTTGCACTGGGTTTTCTGACTAGGACGAATGAGGTTATATGACAGCGGACGACTTGATGTCTATTTTGCAGCAAGTTGTATTCGTCGACACCTCGTGTCACTGTGCTCATTAATCCCGAGGCCTGGGAGATGGCTGATCATTTGCGTCGCCACGCCCACTTCGTGCAGCCATACGGCTGCCTCGTGCTTACCTCCCTTAAATTCATACAACAGACAACTGCAGGTCCTTAAAGTGTCACCTGCACCGCGAGGATGCCCTTCAACATGTTCAAGGCATTCTCTGGTTCTCGCAATCGCGTTCATCGTGGTGATCCCACAACTTTATACAGCGATTATCCCCAAGGTTACCCACCAGCGGAGGACTTCCAGTCAGATCCTATGCTGCGATCACAGTCGCGCATCTTGAGAAGGCCGAGTACAAAGGTGAGTCGTGTTGATACCATGTACGGGTTCCTCATTGACTCATCATGTTGCAGAGGAGGGAGCCTGTAAGCAGCTAGGTTGACACACGTCATCGTTCACTAGCTCATATGACCAGATTTTCACCCCGCTTCCATCACGTACTCCAACCGAAGCAGAAGACTATAATGAAGGGTTCGTTCGAGTCGACAGCCCCGACGCAGTAATGGGGGGTGCCCTCAATGCGCGGCCCGCCAAAATAGATTCAGCTTTCCCCCCTCTTGGGCCCGCGCTTGAAACTCCTGTTTCGGAGACACTATCTGAGCGCGGCTATGCAGATAGGCTGCATGGCGTCCCGAGACTATTGGACCGCCCCCCACCATTGCAGCACGCTGGTTCGTTCCATAATGGTCACGGAGAACGCCTTAACCCCGATGAGGCCATAGTCATGAGCCCATCGCGGGGCGATTCCTCTGGGAGTGACCATACTATTGAAGCCATGCGTAATCCACTTTCAAGGCATCCGAATGAGAGGGTGGTATGTACGAAATTTTGACTTATCAATTGAGCCACTAACCTTGGGCAAATCTACATAGATCCCGCCTCTTCCACGTAACTACACTGGTGATTATGCAACAGGTTCGAGATCACCAACCGATATATACGGTAATCATACTTTCGAGATAGTTCACGATGTTCGTCACCGTCCTTTCCTCAAGAAACCGAAACCTAACTTTTTATTAAAGGCGCATTCGCGCCATAACCAGGAAGTCTATCTGGATAGACATGGCCGCCCCGGTGGTTACGAGAAAGATAGCCCCATATACTACATCATCCCAGGTGGGATGAATGTAATCTTTCAAGATGAACACGGAAAGGAGATAACCCGGTAACAGTCTTATTCCATCCAACCCCTATCGCGCATAATGACGCTGTTTTGTTTCCAGAGTCGGAGACTTCAGCGGACGATCCCAGCCACTACGTCCAGGTCCGTTTGTGGTTCAGGACGAGCACGGAAGAGAATTGTATAGGTGAGGCTGAGCCATTTCACTCATCACCACCTCTTAAATGTGTGGACAGGTATGATACTCATGGCAGAGCCTCCCACAGAGGGTACAGTGAACCTCAGATTGTCCAGATCGATACTTACCCTTCTTCCAGTCGCCACAGGTGAGATTCATTCGCACTGTCTGACTTGTATTCAAGAGTGCTCTTGAACATGACAGGGGCTACTCATACCACAGTCATCACTCTGATCCCTCGTATAGGCGAGGCTATGATTCCTACCCAGATCACAGAGAGTATCGCAGCTACAGAGAGAAAGAGTGGCCTGATCACCGAGATCACCGAGGTTACGCTGACTATCCGAGCTATTCTGAATACAGGGATCACAAGGGCTACCGAGATTCCGACAGACACAGAGATTACGGAACTTACGGCGGGTACAGAGAGCGCGAATATAGACATGAGGGAAGACCGGAGGTATATGCTCCAGGCAGAGTGTCCTCTCGCGCATCGCACAGGACGTACAGCCATACTAGCCAAGCATCACTGGAGAGATCGCCTCACCACTACTCCAAGTAAGTTCACTGGTCTTTCATTCTTGTGTTACATGCGTTGAATATATGCATATGTAAAGCACTATTCCAGACGATAGGCGGGCGGGGAGAGAATACGGAACCATGCAGCATGGAGAGGAAGATATCAGTGATGGTCTACAAGCACTTCACATTTAAAGGCTTTCATGGAGATCTATTTAAAACCACCCATGTACTTATCATCATGCCCACTCGAGAATATTGATTCGGTGCACACTTATTGACGAGCTTTGAAGTTACAAGTTCATTTACAACGTGGCCGTTGGCTCCTTGTCCCCTGGTCATTATTACGAGGACGTTTCCAAGATACCGCTGATATTTCTTGTCGACTAAGCTTCAGAGTTCCCCTAACGAACTTCCCTACACCCATTCCCAGACCCTTGACTCGCTTCTTCTTCCGTGTGGAAGACGTGTCCGATTCATAGAGACGTTTGAGGGTTGGGTGATAATTACCAAGATTTTTTGCCTGCGACTAGATAAACAAAGCGTCGCGTGAAACCACTGGAATATATAAAGTACCTCCTCCAGGGCTTTTTGTTCTCGCTCCCTCTTTTTCCGAGTCAATCCTTGTCGTACGCGCTTCGCTGCTTTACTGCGTTGCTCTTGACGAAACATACTTTCACCCTTGCCCAATTTGGCCTCTCCTGTCAACTCAAGGACACGGCCCGCTAATGCCCTCCCTTTTTGAGCATGGCTAAGATCGAGTTCTGGATTGAGGGATCCTGAGAGTAGCTTGGTATGCACTAAACGATGAAGGAGGGCGTCGTTCTGGATATTCGTCCTTGCCATTGATTCAGAACCTCTGAATGCACTTCAGACGAATAGCATTACGGGAGATGCGTACCGTTCGTCGTCTGAGTCTCCGTCGGGTATCCTCTTCCTGGACGTGGGTTGCCCAGCAGATGAAGTGATGTTGGACACCTTAGATGACTACCAAAAAGTTAGTACGAGGTCTATAATGTTGAGTCTGATGTACCATAAATGATTTCCGGAGTTCTTTGGTCGAAAGGTTGATCACTTGTTGTCTCTGCGTTGATTCTAGGAATACCATGATATCTGGCGTGGGCAATGTACCACCGGTAAAATGATCTGAACCATTTTCTTGCTCAGAGCCTATGAGAACATCAGATTGATGGAACTTTGGGTGTTTGGTTACACACCGTCGTATGCGTCGTCTGAAATTACCTCAGAGGGGGCGATCCCATTGTTAGAGGACGAACTGAAGCCCGCCCATTCTTCCTCAGACTCAGACTTTGACACATCCGAGTCTCCAACTTGGTGTCTTTGCACGGCAGGAACGTCGAAAGCTTTCAGAAATTGTTGGCCATGAGTATGCAGAATGCTAAGGAGTTTCTCCTTGTCGCTTTGCGTTGTCATAACTAGGATCGATAGGACGTAGTAAACATGTTTGGCTGGGAACAACTTAACTGTTAACTCAGTTCGACCACCCATGTCCGAGCCGCGGAACCGCAAGAGCAAACTCAAGTCGCCTACAGAACAGAAACCTTTGATAGAAATTCCAGAGGAGGAGAAATGGCGGTTGATACGAGAAAGTGGCTTACTTGAAAGATTCAAAGATTCCCAACAAAGTTCTTTGACGTCCTCATCTACACAACTCACGACAACTGGACCAGAAGAATATGATGGTCCGCCCCCACTCGCCGAAGAAATCCTCAATGCACTCATGATCATAATCCCTCACACTTTCTTCCTCATCATGATGGACATGTAAGCATGCGAACGTAAAACGACGCTCATGTTACTAACGTGCATTACAAGTTTGATCCACCGTCAATACGCGAAGCAACCATCTTTCCGTGATATCATGGACAGACTAGCGAATACGTTCCCGAGTATGTTTCTTAAGCTAGCGGGCGGCACTTATCTGACCCAACCATTCCAAGTAATGGCCGTCTTCATGTTCTACAGTGAGCTAATCAGTCTAGTACTGACTTCGATGTGACATTCAAACAACGGACTAGCCATTCGCTATAAGAAGAATATGATAACACAGTTTGGGTTATTCCTGCTTTCGCTTGGTGTTGGCCCGCGGATGATTTGGCTTGTCAACCGTGGATCCTGGCTAAAGAATATAGCTCAGGTGAGTGGCATTCTATTCAAAACTTGGTGATAAATCCGTCTTATGCGTACATATCATCAGTGCCCTCAGTTCGCTACGATTTGGTTGTATACCGTCATTCAACTCAACCTTACTTTTGCGCTCCCTAGCCTTTTTCTAGTAGGGGTTTGGACGTGGTGGACAGGTATGAAGTTATTACTTTGACTTCTTTGATCTAGTATATACCGCTCCGAGTAAAGTGTAGATATTAATAAACACGGCTCAACCACACTAATTGCAATGTATGCTTGTGGTGTGTGCATCCATACTGTGGGCGAGAGGCGAAACACTGGCAACGTGGAACATGGATCCCAGTATCCGAAAGAGATACCAAGAGAAGGATGCCTATTATTCTTTGCTCGACAATACACCCAGTTAGGTGAGGATGGTTCTGACCAGGACCTAGTGTTCGAGTAAAAATGCGTCATTGTAATACAGATTGCTAAGGTTCATTGAATGATCAAATTCCTTCTCCTTGATCCAGCTCGCCCACGAGAAGTTCGATCTTAGCCTATTGTGTTGCATCAGCATATAATCAGTGTGAAGGAGACGCCGGACAGACGGAATATGAGGTATTGCGACCTTCGAGCACCTGGCGTAACACGCGTAATTGCCATTTCAGACGGCGACTCAGACGATGATGGATTGCATGTCGATGAGTATCAATACGATCAGCGAAGGCTCTGAAAACCCTATCATCCCGTGCGAAGTAGTAGAACTGGACGATGTAAGCATTTCCACGGCCCGCTTTGTTGGATACTCACCGGTATCTGCTGACCGTCAATGACTTCAAGCACCATTGACCAGGCACTTAACATCAGAAGATCGGCGGTAGCATTTGCCACGCTTATGAGAAGCCCTCTAAATCAGACGTTCACAAATAATGAACTCCAACTCACTAATCCTCAAGGGAAGCTATTGCATCGGCCTTGCTCAACTCTTTGGTCGCAAACTTTCGCACTGCTGCGGAAGCTGTATTGACAGGTTCACCAGCCGTGCCAGAACGCAGCGCGAGCGAAACAGTCGACACCTGGGCGCGAACCCACTTGTCTCCTTCACTCATGACCAGGGTCTGTAAAAAGGAAGCTATCAAGTCACTCTGTGATTTGTGTAATCCATAATCGATCGCAAGCTTCAGGTTAATTCCTAATCCCCAGTTAGCAAAGAAGACGGAAAAGGTCATCCACCGCACTCAGGGCTTTCAGAATAACCCTCGTCTTTGGTAGTTGTACCTCGTTATCGTCAAGGTGATTTACCCACCGCGAAAATGCACCAAGAAGGATTATTGCTACGTCTCTGTGTGATTGGCCGATCCGCATAGCGTGAAGAAGGGGAGTGGCGTCACCAGTTTTACGCAAAAGAAGCTATTCATTGTAAGTTTCCGTGTACCCCACAAGCTATGGGGAACTAACAGGAAAGGCTTTATCCCGAATTTCCATAAGAAAGACAATGTCTTTTTGCTCAATAGCTCTGAAGACTTCAAATGGCTGTCGATGATATCTATGGGGAATTCAAATCTGTCAGAAATCAAACATTCATACCTGGGGCTCCTTCCATGCCTTGGTGGAACTAAGACCTGGTATGCTAATGTTCCAACGTGATGACGTAGTCGGCGATGTCGGAGAACTGGTTAGTGAGGCACTATTTTGTCTTTCTGTGGAGCTGTCCTCGAGGTCTTCAAACGGTGGAGGACTGTGCGGTGGTGTAGGACTGCGACGCAGTTGTCGAAGGATGGCTCTGGGAGCAGCTTGGCTGGCTTCGCGCTGCAAGAATGCTTGAGAAATGTTGGTGATAATGTGGACCGAGAAGCGATCGTACGCACCTGTAGATGGGAGCCGCGCAGGGAGACACAGCTCTGAGCCGAGTTGACGCCGTGGTATGGGCCTTGGCGACGGAGTCTCTGAGACGAGCTGCTCTGCAAGCGAGAGTATCATTGGGGCATTGTTTACCATGTCGGTCAGACAGGGTGCCTTTCGTGAGGTCCTTCGACAAAGTCCTTCATGGAAGCGGGAAACAAATGTTCTGGTTGCCTCATAGGGTAATCCAACGTTAACTGACGTTCAACAGCTCGACTCTTACCTTCTTTCGAGCCATTCTCTGATGCTCAAGGTCTGGAAAGATAGTTCACGTCGATCACACTCGAGTTCTTACCCAGATGGCAACCTGGGGGAAGTCCATAGCGAATTCCCTCCTCTCCTTGAAGCGTCTTCTGCTGGTTTCACGCCGGATGTTGATGTGAACGCAGCATCTCCGAAGCGCGTTAGACAGTCGCAATCGGGTAAACGAGATGGCAACCCCTGTTCCCCTCGGTCCTGGAAAAGAATGAAAATTTCGAGTCCACTATGCTCACCCACCATTACATTCACCTCTGCTCCTACAAGTGAGTTACTGGAGCGCGCGAAGACTCGTAACAGTACGTTTTCCAGGGCGTTCAAATCACTTCACTGAGGGCCTACTAGCAATTGTTATATACAATCGTTCAGACGGTATAATCCCACTCGTTATTCTTCTTCTTCTATCGTTGACATCACTGCATGCGTAGACGTTGCCGACTTGTCATCCAAATTTCTGGCATGGGTTACCGAGAACCTAAGTCAGTCCAATGATAAACATTCTTCTCGCCGACAGACATCTGTTGTGGTTGTTCCGTAGGCTATCTTCTCGAAGGTCGTCATGGGCCACTTGCTGATACGGATGCAGAAACGGTGCAGATGTTGATGGTCTCGCAGTAAAGATAGCCGTCATGTCTCGCTTGCGAGTCGCTGCGTGCCGCGGTCACGTAGATACACCAGATCTATCCGTAACTCAGATTGTAATATGTTCCGTCGACGCAAGTAGGCTACCTCTTACCCTCTACACGATGTTCACAGCTCATCCGCAGACATTACTCGATCACGTCACTCGGGGGATCTGGTCAATTTCACACCTTTGTGCATTCGTGATAGTCGAGGCTCATTCCACTCTAAGGGAGGGTTCACCGTTAACAGATATCTTAGAGTGGTTCTGCCGGAGTCCGAGCATATTTATAAGGCCCAGAATCCTTGCATTCAGTTTGCCGATGACTGTCGCTGGAATCGACACCATGGAACGTTTACTTCTTTCCGAGACAGTTTACTCTGCCCCAGAGCGACTTCGCCCTATACAGGTCGTTATCCACTATGAACCCTCGCATACGAGATCACAGACAAAGCTCTCACAAGACATCCATCAACTGGATCCTAGTGAAAGTTTTTATGCACCCTTATTCAAGGACGCACGTCGCTCACTACAGGAACTGGGTTCTTGCGCTAGTGATCTCGTTTGGCGTCGCGCATTGAAGGAGATTAGATGTATCTCTGAACATCATGATGGAGATCCCGCGGGGAAAGGGGCAAGTACAATCCAGAATCTTATCGAAAATTGCGAATTTTCGGTACCGAACGCGAATCCCTCCTCCCGAGGTTTCAACGTCACGCCGAAATTCTCTAGGTTGATCCAGGTGTTGAGAACATATGAGCCTTGTGGAGATGACTTCCGTGGTATCATCTTAGGTGAGCAAGTTCCTCATTGTCCTTTCTCACTTACGCTCCGAAGTTCGTGAAAGTTGCATTGCAACCGTTATGGCCGACATGCTGCGTTTGATGACCGATGGCCTGGAGTCCTTACGTCCGTTCGCGGTGTCGGGGGACCTTCCTGTAACTGATGCCCGCTATCAGGTATACAAGAATATCTATTTAGGATACCGATTACTCACTCACTGTTCAGGCTGATATACGACGCAATTTTGAAAACGGAAAATACAATCTTTTGATTTTAGCAAAGACCTTGGAGGATCTGGATGTCCCTCCTGCGTTACTTGTTATCAGGTTGGTCTCCAACGAAACCATCTGAGTAATACTGATATCCGGTCGTGCGCAGATACGATATATTTCCGAGTCAACTATCATTTTCATATGCGTGCGCTTACGCGTCCCAACCTACCAGTCGCCTTGTCCACATGGTCGAGAATGGCAACGACGAGCATCGTCAAATGTTGGCAAGATCTTCGGAAGGATCATCCAGTGAACGATGGGTTCCGGTAATTATGCATAATGGAGGCGTTCCTATTCCCCATTCCTCTCTGGTGGAAAATCAGTTCCCTTCCCAATTCGAAGACGAAGCTGATATAGGATCGGGACCTTGTATTGAAGACCCAATAACAGGGAGGCGACTATTTGAACATGACGCTCTCGAGGCCCTCTATCGCTTTGTTGCCGTCACGCAGAAGGTTGGTTCCTCTGGTGCACCGTTATTGATCACGAGAGAGGTTTCTGTTCCAGAGGGCCAACAAACATGGACCTGTACTGTGACACTCCCTGTCGGGCTTCCCATTGACTGTGTGGTCGGGCCTGCTCGCTTAACACCTACCTATGCTCGCCGATCGGCTGCATACGAAACTTGTGTTCAACTGCATGAGCACGGTATATTCCATAGTAACCTGTTTCCCATGGTTGAGCGCCATTCCAAACCCAACACAACTGGCTCAGCAGTGCTGGCCGCGGATAAAGTATCTGGAAATCGGTGTTATCCTCGCAAGCAGCCCCTATTCTGGTCGAATTCCAATCGCCTTCATAAAGGTCGCCTATTTCCCTTCGTCGTCTATATAGACCAGACGAGCACAAATCACGCTCCAATCATGCTTCTGACCCGCCAACCGCTACCCCATATTCCTTCCTTTCGTCTCTTCTTCCCGAAGACGTCGGAGACTATAAGAAACCTTCGTGCACCACCTCTCGAATTTGATGAGCAGCGCATGAGGGCCCTTTACCTGTTTACTCTGAGGATTTGCCGATCAGTCTCCAACAAACCGCTCGTCTGCCTTCCAGAAGAGATGACTTACATGTTTGCGCCGCTCAGACTTCCTGAACAAGTGGGTGTTCAATTCTTGGATCCACCCAGCCTCGTGGACTACATATCATGGGATACTATCGAACTTGCCGGAAATGCGTGGATGGTGAAATTCGATTTGAAGGAGCTCCGCACACACCCCGAGGGGGTACATGACCTTATCGTGCAAGATCGGTCGGTGGAATTCACCCGGCGCTATTATGTGACACGCCTCCGGCCCGATTTGACCCCTTTGAGCAAGCCTGAGGACAGTCCAGTAAGTGAAAAAAAATATTGATTTGATAGCGTGCTTACGGTACGTCAAGCGAGAAGCAGGATATGCGAACTTGGTTGAATATTGTAAGGCCAGGCGGAAATGTTTCGAAGGTTTATCAGACTACTCGCAGCCCATCATAGAGGTATCTGGAGTGACCATAAGCGGGAATCACCTCAATCCGACCACCAGGGCCGCCGCCACAGAGCCAGCCAAGGCCACCGTCAAATGTACGCCTGATTCAGCCCTGACAGCGTCGGGATGCTGACATTCTCCCAGACTTAATTCCGGAGCTGAGTGTCAAGTTTACTATCCCTGCCAGGTAACTTGAACTCAACCTTGCTAGTTGAGGACCACTCCAGAGTACTGACGTTATCCTGTAGCACTTTTCGGACGGCGCTTCTTCTCCCTTCCATTACGAAACGGATAGAAGACTTCTTGATCGTTCACGAGCTCAACGCCAACTTATTCAATCACTCAATCAATGAGAATCTCCTGTTATCCGCCATTTCCGCACCTTCCGCAGGCTTTGAGGTTGATTATGAAAGACTGGAATTTTTTGGTTCGTCGTGCATTAGACGTGTATCAGCTCCTCGGTTCACACATATTGCAGGGGATTCATTTTTGAAATATCTTGCGTCCGTCTACGTCTTTGTCATGAACCCGGCACAGCATGAGGGAGCCTTGCATGCCGCACGCCAACGGATCATAAGCAATAAAGTGTTGATGCAAAATGCCGACCAGATAGGGTTACCACAGTATGTCCAGAGTAAACCATTTAGCCACAAGCTGTGGCACCCCCCAAATTTCATCGTTGATCCTCTGTCCCTATCAACTGTAACAGACCCTGCAGGCAGCGGAGATGAAATAGACGTTATGGGGGATGACTTGCAGGGAAAACAAGATTCCGCTGGCCAAGACGGAAACAAGAGCGCGGGTAATGTTTCCAAAAAGAAGAAGAGGAAATTACGCGACGAGAATGTGACTCAGTGGCTAGGCGACAAGGTATTTGGAGAACATCTGGCTGAAAGATTCACTCTAACGATATATGTTAACCAAGACAATTGCGGATGTCACAGAGGCCATTATCGGAGCGGCGTACATGACCGGAGGGCAGGATAACGCGCTCCAGGCTGCAAAAGCGTTGCAAGTGCCGATCCCCCTCATCCGCCAATGGCAGGATCTCAGCAGAATGGCACTCGCAGTTCCTCCCACCGCCAGTAGACCGCCCCGTCAGGGTACGAGAGAAGCTGTCGAGGCAATCATTGGCCATCGCTTTCGTCTCCCTCATCTCCTCACTCAAGCATTGGTAACAGTTTAATTCCCAACGCTTTCGCACGTGTCCCGCTAAATCCATATCCAGACTCATGCATCAGTAGACGGTTACGACGCCACCTGTTATGAGCGATTAGAATTCCTTGGGGATGCTATTCTTGATTTCCGTATGTCTCTACTTCCCGACAAAACTTTGGCGTGGCTAACCCGGCTCAGTGACGGTACGGTACATATTCTGTCGCGAGGATCACTTGTCACCGGGTGCGATGACAATGTTAAAGGTAGGCTCAGCGTGCTGTTAGAGTCTGATTTCTTAGCTTGTGATAATCTAGGGAGCAATGGTCTCTAACGCGGCTCTCGCGGCTTTGTGTGTGTCATGCGGGCTGCAAAAGTACCTCCACTTCGACTCCTATGCTTTGGCGACTACTTTCGAGACTTACGCTGAACAATTGGACGCTAGGCGACTAGAAGCAGAGCTGATCGACGAAGATAGCCCGCCGACGCAACACTGGCTAGAGATCGAACCACCCAAGGTAGTCTAGAATAAATAATAGGGTAGGGATGAGCACACTAATACACGATTACTAGGCACTCTCAGACGTCGTGGAGTCCATCATTGGGGCCCTTTACGTTTCAGACGGGTTCACATTAGACGGAGCAGAGAATTTTTTCAACAAAATACTCAAGCCGTTCTATGACCGACATATCACATTGAAAACGTTGTCTCATCATCCAACCAAGATCCTCTTCGAGCTGTTACAGTCACATGGCTGTCAGCAGTTTGAACTTGTGAAGGAGCGATGTGATTCGACGCAGGAAACACGTTGTGATTGTAGGTTGTTGACCCTGTGATGGCCACTACTTACGCTGATAATACGCAGGTGTCGTTCATGAAAGTACACTGGCTAGCGCCGTGGGTGTAACAGCGCAGGCTGCGGGGCGTGCAGCATCTGTGCTCGCATTGGATGCATTGCAGTGCAACCCTGACTTCTTATCGAGGACATGTGATTGCCGGGAAAGCCGACGGTCGAACAAAGGGGCTCATGTACGTATCGAGAAGATGCTCGGGGAAATGCAGGATAGAACGTAGAGTGAACCAATATATTCGGTTGCTCGGAGTGCGGAACACTTGTACAGGAGGATGAGAACCGATGTAAAGGTCTACTTTATAAGCAGAGTGCGATTAGGCAGCGCTAGATTTCTTTCTAAGGGGCGCATAGTTGAGCAGGATGGGAGAAGGATGAGGAAAGGCTCACATTTGAAACGCCGCAGCAGCAAAAGGAATACTGAAACCTGTGAGGAGGAAGAGGGAGAGCTTGACGCCAAAGGCCGCACGTTTTTTGCCAGGGAAGGCAAAGGGTAAATGCTAACGCGGGTGAGCGAGGTACCGCGGAGACTACGGGAAGACATACATGATACTCGCCATGGCCGTGTGCGTGGCGTGCAGGGACAGAGACGCGTAGGCGGGCGACTTGGGAACGCACGGAAAGTGGCGCACGGGCGAGCATGATGATGGAGAGAGTCGGAGGACGGCTGTGAGAAAATTCGGCTACTCGACAAAACTACTTGCAAGTCTTGCCTACTCGTTCACGTCCTGCGCTACGAACTTCGGACGTCCGAATGCAGACATGACTGCGGAGTTGTGGACGGCGTGGCGGCATCAGACCCATCTAAAGTGGTCGTGTCTTTCACAGGAGCACTCTTTCTGCGCGGACCATGGCTCACAGCACCAAAGTCGTCATCCCTGCCACCCGACGCGAGGTTGAGATTCCGACGGGTCTTTTCATCAACAACGAATTTGTTGCCTCTGCGGATTCCAGCGAACTTATCCAGTGCGTGCTGTCAATGAATCCTATCTCTGATACTCAAGATAACGATAGTGCTATCAATCCGGTCACCGAGGATGTGATCTGCTCTATCGTCGCGGGTATACTCGATTCACTACACCTATCCATCCTTGTCTGATCCCATTGCCCCTATCTAAGGATCCCAGAAAGACATCGACATCGCCGTCGAAGCCGCTCGCAAGGCATTCAACACTACCTGGGGAAAAAACGTCACTGGCTTCGAGCGGTCCCGTTTACTGAACAAGCTTGCTGATCTCATTGAAAGAGACCAGCAGGTCCTTGCAGAGGTCGAGAGTCTCAACAACGGGAAGCCAGTTAAGATAGCTAGGTAACACCGCAGGGTCCATAATTCTTGTGAAACTACTTGACGCACACCGGTAGGGATTCCGATATCGGCGACACTATTCAGTGCCTCCGCTATTATGCTGGATGGGCAGACAAGATTGTTGGGCAGGTGATCCTTACATCCACACACCAATGTCGGCTCCCTCTCATTCCCACCTACACTAGACGATAGAAGTTGACAATAAGGTGAAACTCGCATTTACCAGACATGACCCAATTGGTGTCTGTGGTCAAATGTGAGTGGGCCCAGAGTCTGCCTCTGTTTGGCTCCTATTAATTCTGGCTAGCATCCCTTGGAACTATCCCATCAATATGTGGTAGGTCCGTACCCAAGCTCCATTCGACCGCAATAACCGTCAATTTATACAAGGGCCTGGAAAGTGGCACCTGCGCTTGCGTGTGGATGTACAATCGTCATGAAGCCCTCTGAATTAACACCGCTTACAGCACTGTTGCTGTCCAGGCTCATCGTCGAAGCTGGGTGAGACCCGCCGTAAACCTTGTTGCCGTTATGTAGATCCATCATTGTCTCGGACAGATTCCCCCCGGGTGTAGTGAACACGATTCCTTCTCTGGGGTCTGTCGGTGGCGCTGCGCTTGCAGCACACCTGGATGTTGACAAAGTGGCGTTCACTGGATCTACGGTAACTGGGCGGAAGATTATGGAAGCTGCGGCAAAGAGTAACTTGAAAAAGGTTTGTTTACATGCCGCTCCCGCGAGGTAATGGGTATCGATAATGGATTGAAACTATACCAAATAGGTATCGCTGGAGCTCGGGGGAAAGTCTCCCCACCTTATCTTCGAGTCCGCGGACCTTGACCAGGCAGCTAATTGGGCCTGTCTAGGCATTCTTTATAACACCGGCCAAGATTGCACAGCGGGGTCCCGTCTTTACGTGCAGGATACCATTTATGATAAGTTCGTTGCCTTGTTGGTGCAGAAGGCGAAAGAACTTGTGATCGGAGATGGTTTCGATGAGAAGAGTGGAGGTGGCCCTGTTGTCAGTTCATCGCACCTACTTTTATTTCATTTCAGACTCACAACTTCTTGCAGGTCTCTAAAGTTCAATATGACAAGGTTTGGGGATATATCGAGAATGGCGTGGCTCAGGGTGCGAAGCTTGCACTTGGCGGCCAAAAACGCTCGGGCAAAGGGTTCTTCGTGGACCCAACTAGTAAGTTTTGTTCCGGCCGAGTTCTTTTAGTCCCTTGAAACGAGAACTACGCCACAGTATTCACGGACATCAAGCAGGACATGAGCATAGTGAGTTCTCTCTTCATGCACTCGGGGAATCCCGTTGAGACGCGATTTAGGTTCGGGAAGAGGTACTTGTTGGACAATGCAGGTTGATGTAGCTCGTTAAAATGTCTCTTAGATTTTTGGCCCTGTGCTCTCGGTCGGCAAGTTTAAGACAGAAAAAGAGGCGATAGCCTTAGCAAACGACACCACTTATGGTCTCGGCGCCGGGCTGCACTCGAGTAAGTCTAGCACGTAGAGGCCACCAGCAACCGGATCTAATTATAAACGTCCGTAGACGATGCCAATCAATGTATGCGAGTCTCATCTGCCCTAGAGGCTGGAACAGTACGCAGACCTGTCCTTTCGATTCGAGGCAAGGCTTTATGGTGCACACTAGGTCTGGGTCAATCAGTACAATTTAGTTAACAACAACGTTCCGTTTGGCGGAAAGAAGCAGAGTGGAATAGGTTCGTCGAGCAAGATTATCGTGAACAATTGATCTTATATGATTCAAAGGTCGTGAGCTTGGCAGTTATGCCCTCGAGGAATATACGTCCGTCAAAGCCGTTCATTGGAACTTTGGCGAGACACTCGAGTGGCCATTGTAAGACGTAATTTCCACGAGCGATTACTTATTATGCCCAACTCAGGTTTTTCTTATTTGTTTTCGTGGCACATGCCAATTGGTTGTGTGCCCGTGTTTTCTATGATGTCAGGTGTAAGCTAAAACAGAAGAGATCAAATGAAATCTGTTCCCACTCCTAAGTACGTGGCGTGGCGTGTGCCGCATCTATGACCTTGGGAGAGTACTGCAAGCAGTGTACACAGGAATGAACTTTGGCGTTCTATTTTGCGGCGTCACCATGTCCGAAATGACGGAGATGTGGAACACACGATATCATTGAACGCTCCAGGCGTACAAGCGTATGTACACAACCCAAATAGCAAGGGTTCACCCAGAAACGACCAGTCAGTGGTACATGTGCAGAAGTTATGTAAACGAGATATGAGCCTATGACCGGCGACGTCGGACAAAGCCAGTTTCGATTGCAGGCAGAACGCACGAATAGTCAAGTGCCATCGTGAACACCAAACACGTTACTGTGGGCATACAAGCTCTCTTGAGTCGCTGCTGGATGTTCACTCCCCTGTTGGTTCGGAGAGCTGACTCGGATGAGATAAAGAGTAAATATGGCGCGAGACCACAGGTCCTTACCTATGGAAAATCATATCGGCGGGTCCCGCAGGGTATCCTCCTTGTACGTTTCCCGTGATACCCGCGTTGGTCCAGTAGTAGTCTTCTTGTGAAGGGAATTGATACGAGAAGTTCGAGGAAGCAGAGGAGCCATGAGGGGTTCCAAGTGCAACCCACGAGTCAGGGGATCCTACAGGCAGCAACGTCGGCGGAGCTTGTTGGGCGGGAGTTGTAGTCTCGACGGATAGGGAGAATAAACTGCAAGACGTGTTTCGCTTCTCGCATCGGAGGCAGCGCGTAGAATTGTCGTCGTATGTGCACTGAGGTGGTGTTGAGTGCGAAGGTGAACGAGTGGAGAGCGTATCACCTTTTTGTGGCTTTTGCGACAGGACTCGCAAGCCTCTCTTGCTCTTTCTGCGGCAATGTTCATGGTTATCGGGCAGGTGAATGTCGGAGGTGAAAGCAACAGAAGGACTTAAATACGAGCGACAGTAAATGAAATGGACAGAGGTACACTCACGACCAGCGTATAGATCAAAAGGCCGTCATGCCAGGATCAGCAAACGAGAGGCACTGTCCACGACTCGGTGAAACAAACCTTTCAGATCTTCACCGCAAGTCTGGACGAAGTCCAACGGAGAAGAGAAAGACGCCGAAGGTGTAATATCTGCGGCTGAGTCGAACAAGATGGCCATCGCGGGGTGCACGTTGCTTTCCAACCACGTTGAAGGTCTGAGCGCGGCTGTTATACCGCTCCTAACTGCGCTGAAGATAGGGCACCGGACTCGGAGGCGCGGAGCAACGCAGCTGTGTGCAAATTGTAACATGAATGAGTCCGAGAACCGCGTACTTGTTGAGATCCAGCCTCTTGATCGACCTGAGGACTGCGGCGGAGGTGGTTGGAAATCGCGTTTCCCTTGAGCCTGGATAGTAAGTGCGTCCTCAACGGAGCCTCGGCTGCATCCAGGACGGGAAGGTAGAAAGAAGACCACCTCGCCGCAGCAGGCCCAGCCTCAAGGCCACACCAATCAGGGTGCAAGCGACTCGACAAATCGCTCAGTAATCAAGTTTTCTCTTCCTGCGGCGTGACCTTGGAGCTCGATCAGAATCTGGTGAACGAGTTTAATTCCACTCGCCTCAGACAAGCGGCCCCGCGTTAGTCACTGCGTAATAACCATTCCATTGTTTCATGCGGGACTAGTAGTATGCAAAATAAGCCATGCGACGACAGCGTGCGTTCATGTGCCTCGAACTTGGGTCATACATGCCATCCTAGAGCAGGCGAATGCTTACCAGAAAAAGAAAACAAACAACAACCAATAATTACAGAAGTCTTAGGTCAATACAAGACAAAGTGACGCGAGCATAGAATGTACGATATCGTAAGTGAACTAGGATTTGTGGAAGTAGAAATGAACTCTATCCCGTTCATTGGGAACACTGGTACCAGCTTCAAGGAGCGTTGTCGGGTCGAGGCCCTTGTAAAGTGTATCTACCGGTGGCGTGAGACATGAGATCAAGAAGCTCAGTGAAAATCAGCAACCCCGAGTTCGGTGCACCATCACTTGCGCTCTGGATGCGATAGCTGGTCACATGAGCCCCAGGAGGCCTGAGTACGTCCATGAATAAAGACTTTTCGTAAGGGACACCATTGACTCACGTATGCTGCCTATAGTAGCCCTGCGAGTAGTGGGTAGACTCTGAGTCGCTGTTTCGGTGTGTAACACTTGGGCTGAAGTTGTTTGTGAGGGGGAGGAGAGGCACATAAATGGGCGTCTTACAAGTTCTGTTGGTAGCCTTCTACGCCTAATGTTGCAGGTAAAAAGCATGTCGATTGAAACCTGAGATGTTTATAGGAACCCTCCAAATGACGGGAGTATGTACATGGGATAGACGCACTGGATCTGTCCCATGTGAGAGATAGCGGTAGCATCTGAGCTTTGTTGCTCTTCAAGTTGTGGATGCACTACGAGCGGAGACCACTTCACTGGGACCTGAACCGACTCGGACTGCTGGAATGTATGTTGAGTGTCGATTTCAGAGCCAAACATCGGTTCTTCGGTGGCGCCACTAATGACCTGCAGTGCGAGAGAATTTCGAATCGGTCCAGGACCCTGAGCGCCGGGTGCCGAGCTCGGACTCTCGGAACGAGTAGCGCGGGGCAAGCTACATTCCAGTCTATGCAAAACACACCGACGGCACGGCCGATCGGTCATGCCGTACTCGGTGGGTTCGCACTAGTACCTCGTACGTTTGAGCGTGACCGAGACCTGCTAGGAAGTGTACTCACACGGTGCTTCGCTATCCTGCAGAAGTTGCAGGCCTTCTCGGTGCGTGGTCTTCTTTGCGCTGGCTGCTGGGCGCGACTTGAAGGACGTTTAGAAGGCATAGCGAACAAGGGGTGATGTGGAGTGCAACGCAGATGGCCACTTTTAAATCTCGGGCAAAGTTCAGGAGCAACTTTTTTTGGCCTTATGCACCCATGGCATGCAAATATAATCACTGACCAGTTCGTGTTTTGTCACGTAGAATAAGGAATATTCTCGATTAAATTCGCCGATAAATCTGATACATGCCATCGAGGCGGGGGGAGCGAGGCTAAAGACCCAGTTAAAAGTTGACCAGTGCGGCGTCACTGAATGCAGGTAAGAATTAATAACTGAGCGGAAACCTCACGATTACTAGAATGTGTGAATGAAGACAGCGGGTGATGGCTGGCGGATCAGGGGTGGGTGACAGGAGGTCGAGATGACCGGATTTCCTTTTTCATGATCAGCGTTGGATACTATGCGACGCTGGGGAATATTCCCCCCATTCTCGTCCATCAATGTAGTTGGAGCCAACGGCAGAGCATGATGCATCAAACCCGAGAAACGAGCAGACCCACCGTCGCAAGCGATCCACGTGAAAGACAATACTCAGCGAAGCGTACCACGGGGTAAATTGGTCCAGAGTAAAACGCACGTAAGATACAGTACATGTCACAGGGCGAGATAATCTTTCACTTCTTCTTCGGTTAGTTTACGGAATGTAGGTCGCGGACGCCCGGTTTCCCCCCCTTCCTTTCCTGCGTCGAGTTCTTCCATTGTCGGTACTGTAACCACGCCGATCTCGATGGTCTTCTCGGTCATCTGCCCTTCAAACCCTTCCTTAAGGGTTAACAAGGCTGTGTGAATTGCGTCCTCCAGGCTAATGTCATCGTTGTATCTTGTTTTTTTTACGTTAAAGGAGCATCAGTTGCATGTGTAACCCGTCATGAGTCAACATGCGCGAAACTTACCGTTTCTCCAAGAATGTCTTTGCATTTACCATATTTTTACCTATTGCACTGGCTTTCCAAGCCCAGAATGATCCCGATGGGTCGACTTGATAGAGGCAAGGGCCGCGATGAATATCGTATCCTGCGACCAATAATGACACGCCGAAGGGACGCACCCCTCTATGAAAAAAATGTGGAGATTCAACAAGCGAGTCGCGTGTAGCAATCGGACCTTACCCAGACTGTGTGGCTTCCTGCATGACCGTAGCAATTTCCTGAGTTAAAACTTTCGTGGGTGGGTATTCCCCGTACACTTTCCAGTACGCCTGGGCACTTTTACGTGCACGCGCGATGAGGACACGGAAATCGGGACCCATGCCGGAATACACGATGCCGATATTGGGACAAACCACCGCCACCTTTTCGATCATTGAATCGTCTATCAGTATGGACGACGACTTCTTCTCGGTGGCGATAACGATTCCGTTGGACGCTGCAGAGAATGAACACCAGGCTGGCGGACATTACTATGCGGATACCTTTAATCCCGAGGCTTGTGGTCCCCTGTGAAACGGCAGCCAAAGCGTGTTCAATCTGCACAAGCTTTCCGCTCGGCGAGAAGACAGTCAGGGAGTAACTGACGGAAGATGTGAGATGGAGCTGGGTTTACGTGTGGATCCAATACCTGTAGGCGCCGCCGTCTGCACTGGCCATTGCGAGTGGATTAGTGGAGTATTCGGGGGAGAAATTAAAAGCGACTGTCTGAGGAGCGATTTCGATTACCTCTAAATTGATACGCGCGTCGGGCACACGCGTCCATGTTTGTCTACACCAAACATGCGAAAACACCCGTCTTGATTTCTGACTACACACTGGTACACTTTTTCGCTATGTCCTATTCCTACACGACTCGCCGTCTCGTTCACTCCACCTGCAGAGGCGTCGTCCTCAGATAAGTTTGCTATGGACTCCGGTCAGTATACCGTTCTCTTCGATGTGCTACAGCCATACCGAATGGAAGGTCACTTCGGGGAACAAGCTCTTGGCCTCATCGTTGGTGACCGACGGGTGCACGATCACATCATCTCCCTTCTTCCAGTTTACCGGCGTCGTTACCCTGTATTTGTCACCGAGCTGCAGAGCTAGAGGGGTCCTTTAGATTCGACCAAGTTTATCTAGCAAACTTTCTCACAGTCGATCACGCTTCAAAGGCGTCAGAGGAACATTCGAAGAACGGAGAAGTACAATACTGACCGAAGAACCTCGTCAAAGTTCCTTCCGGTAGAAGCCGGGTAGGAAATCGTCAGGCGAATGACTTTCTTTGGGTCGATGACGAAGACGGTCCGGATCTAAAAACGATAAGACGTCGGTTGCACAGAGGATAATCATGCCCACCGTGAAGGGAAGACCTTTGTTGTCGCGGTTTGTGGCATCCTGCTCGTCAAGCATGTCGTACAAAGTAGAAACCTTTCTGTCCGCATCAGCTATCTAACGCGCTATTGTCAACACACGCGAGGCACAGAAGAGTAACGGGCTCGAATTACAATCGGGAATTGGACATTGGTGGGGCCGAATTTGGCACCATACTCGTTGATGTCCTTAACCCATTTGTGATGGTCTTGGAGATCGTTAGCAGATATGCCGATGATCTTAACGTTGCGCTTGGCAAAGTCGTCTGCTCGGCGAGCAACCTCGCCAAGCTCAGTTGTGCAGACGGGTGTGAAGTCTCCAGGATGGGAGAAGAGGATGGCCTGGTCCATTCAGCTAGCGGTTGTGGAAGGGAGGAGAAAGGCCATACCCATGAGTTACCAATCCATTCGTGGAACTTAATCCGGCCAAGCGTGGTCTCAGCCTCAAAATCGGGGGCGGTGTTTCCAAGACGGAGGGTGGGCATGATATGATATGATATCAAACAACGGAGCGGGGATGATTAGATCTGAGCCAGCTTTTATATGTATACGTCGTAGGGACACTCATGATGAATTATGGCGTCTTTGCTTCTCACGAGCGAACCGATAACAAGTACTTTGACAGGTCTATTGTAATCATCGCGTGATATTACCTAGTAATACGCAACCGCATGCAGGATACTGTGTGGATGTCGTTCTTGTTGTACCTGAAGAATTCGGTCAATATCCTCATCGACATCCTGGGATGCCTCGATCTACAGCCTCCGATCAGCCCTTGATCTGTGTCCGACATCAGCCAACTTACCGCCGCAGCTAGGTCCAGCATCGCCTTCCCGGCAATGAGTGCTTCCTCATGGTTGTCCTTGATCTCTATATTAATTATGTGTACGGGTTTGTTAAATTCGCCACCCCGACCGAGGAGGTCTATAGTATCGCCTATCAGTTCAATTAAAGCATTTCATACTTCGGCCGGACCCACCATCACAAACAGCATCGAAACAACGCTCTTCGCATGTGATCACTACATCAGCAATGGTTCTACTGTCCTGCCACCGTTCTGGGGCCAATTTGATCCTACGATTACGGTCCAACATTTGCAACAGCCCGTTTGCGGTATACCTTGCGCGCCCATTAGCCCAAATATGAAGATGCTCAGCTAACCCCGACTTACAGGCGCGTATCTTTCGCCTGAAGTTCTTCATATATCGTATTGTAAGGCGTTCCGAACGAGTAAATATTTGGTTTATCTATCGACGGTCCGGGAAGGCGAACAGCGGAGCCTGTACCATAGGAGATGACCCTGTAACCCGCTTTGCTAAAACTCATCAGCATTTTCAATTTTCTGCTGAAATCACTCAATTACTTACTGTAGGACGTGATGTCCTTCCATCGAGCGGTTCTGGACGCATCAGACTGCTAGTTTCTATGGCGGTATCATCCGTGATTTACCTGGTTACTGGCGCAAACAACGCAGAACAAGGGTCGTGGTTTGTAAACAGGGGTGGAGGAAACGTCCTCGTTTATTGGCGTTGGCGCATCGGAATTGGCGTTTGGTAGTGTTTGGTATTGCACTTGCTGCGGTGCTGCATGGGAATCGGTTGGCGGCCAAGGCTGCTGAGGCGGCGCTGGCGAACCCGAAGGTACTCTTTGTAGACGGGGATCCGCGCGCGCAAGGCGTGGATCACGCGCCCGACGAGGGTCCATAGAATTCTGTCAATAAGAGATGGTTGAGCATGGTCCAGAACACGAGAAAGGAGTGGCAAATGGAATGTCAGAAGTATCTAGAACATATTTAGTCTCCAGCTTGACCCAGCGAACCGAAAGTGCGGGTCAATGAAGCATCCACTCTGAATCATCCTGAGACGACACTGAACAACGAGAAGGTACTTACAAGGTAGTGAGTAAAGAAACGCGTGTGACACCAAGTCACATTGCGCTTGACCGCTTACCACCACTCGGTGTCTATGGCTACCTATCGCACACAAGATGACTTCCTGCCGCTGCCCTTTGGATGAGAATATCCGCATGATTTGGACCGCAGTAGCCCACGACAAGCAAACCATCGGCGCCTTGAATTCCGAAGTCAACACGGTCATAGCACAGTTAGTAGGACGGGTCGTCACTTCACAAGATCAAGCATCAGGAGAATATTCCCCAGTGCCACTCATTAATCATGTTTGCATGACGCATTCCGCCCGCGGTCCTTACTGATATTTTTGGACTATGCGCCGAAAGCGTCTGGAACCATGGCTACGGTAACACCTTGACGATGATAGTGTTATGGCTCTCTAAGGTGCAGCAGTCACTACTTCACATCACGCTCGATGTTCCCTTGGGTGCACTGTCTGCTGAAGATATTCTGACTGCTCTCCTCGAACGGTCCGACTAATGGAAGAGCATCTCCATCCGTACCCACCATACTGTTCAGCTAAACCACATTCTGTCCTTGATGTATCATCCGTTGCCCCAGTCGCGCAGGCTTGACTATGCAACCCAATGCCCCGATGGCGGATCTGGTCGACTTGCTGTAATATATAATATACCTTCGTTACATTAGCCTGACATCAAGCAACCAAATCTACTTCGTTGGAGCATACCCTCCCAGCTGACAAGTCTATTCCTCTTTCTCTTCCCGACCCTTTTAACTTCAGCCCTTGCCTCGAGATGGATTAGCATCCTGTCCAACCTGCTCAGTTTGAAATATTTGACGCTGGAGCTCTCCGAAGACTCGGTATACCAGTACAAACTTGATATCACGCAAGTAGTGGAACTTCCCTAACTCGCCGGAG
The DNA here is from genome assembly GCA_038094295.1 of Tylopilus aff. beelii. NCBI lineage: Eukaryota > Fungi > Basidiomycota > Agaricomycetes > Boletales > Boletaceae > Tylopilus > Tylopilus aff. beelii. The sequence continues at coordinate 105,404 of JBBPTU010000004.1, forward strand.
CCCCTTGTGGCATTTAATAACATGTTTGCTTCGGTGACTTCTTCACTGTCTTCCGGGAGATGAGCCCGTCCCATTCGGCCCGTCCCTTTACCATTTCCTTGAGACATCGCCTCGCATAGAACTGTTAGGGTTACGCAACTTAATTGAATGTAGACTTATCTCGAAGTAGTTGTTGTAATGCTTCACATTATTGCCCCGACTGGAGTAATTCCGTTTGCACGACAGCGACATATCAGACAACGAACCAGAGTCTCTCTCCGGACCCACAAGTATGTCCTGATTTCGCACGGTTGGATGTACGATGGTGCGTACACTTGACCAGCTTTGCATTGGTTCAGCTCGTCAAGAGTAGCGCGCAGGTCGACGTAGAAAGGGTGAATCTAGATACTTGCCAGTTGCCACAGCAGCGAACAAAGTAGATGGAGGTGGGAGTGATTATAAATTGTCAAGAGGCGAGATACAAACACACGCGCCCTCGTTACAATACTGCTCTCCGCGAGAAAAACCCAGGTCTTGTTACTTGTAGGCTTGTTCTTTGAGTGGCTTAGACTGGGCAATAGTATTACAGCTGGTGTTATACTACCCAAAACGTATGTCGGTCCGAAACTATGGCAGACAGTGGTAGTGAATAGTACACCGCGTACCTCAAACAAGGACTCGAGTCCATCTTCCGCCGGAGACAGTCATTGTCCATGTATTGTTGAACACGGACAGTGTTCTCAGCTGAGGCTCGGCGGTTTCAGTGCGGGCAGACAACTCGGCTGATTTCAATGAATATCACGTGACTCTGAGAATCCAGAGTTGGTGGCTCGACGAAACGCACGTCCTCCACCTTCCAGTAGTATTATATTCCTTGTTCGCTGATTATATGGGACACACCGACCGTACTCAAGACTTCCGGCAAGTTGTAAAATCAAAGCAAGCCAAAAGTTCTCCCACCAAACGACGAAAAATAGCGACCGAGGGAGAGCCTCGTGACACCTTTGGGAAACGTTATGTAGAGCAGGCCTACATCATCGTACGCTTATTATTCCGAGCGACTGTACCGTACTTGACGCATCTCTCTAGCTGAACCACATAAATGCTCTGACCCGGGTTTTGGGCAATATTCGGCGGCCCTACCTCAACGTGGATTCTAGCTCAAGTCCGCTTGTTCGGCAAAGTCCTCGGAATCTTGACCTGAATGACTCTCAGCAGTTGTGGTCAGAAGTCAAATATCTCTCAAACGAGGAAAGGGACCAGGTCGATCTCCAAGCCCGACTGATACTCTCACGTTGTGCGGACCGGGTGAAGGAGATGGAAGCGCTTGAAATGCGTGCGTTCTTGTTTCTCTTTACCATAGGAACAACACGTCGAGACTTTATACCTGAATAGGGCGCGTAGAGCTGGCCGCACGTAACATGAGTCCGTTGGCGCGATTTCTCCCAGCGAGATTGGTGCATGGTGATGCAACTATGCTCCCAGAGTATCTGGCTGCACACCACGCGAGCATAACGTGGTACCTTAGTCGACGTTTGACCGAAGCAAGTCAGCACCAGAAGGAACTACAAGAAGAGCGCGTAAAACGACAGCTAGAAAGAACGCGCTCCCTCGGCTCTCACGCTGCTCGCGAAATAGTGGCAATGACCTCGAGGGATGTTGCACAGGAAAGGCAGTCAACTGGTGAGAGCTGGCTTGGTGGTGCATCCTCAGCGCTCGTATCCGGCATCGCCGCCACAATTGGTTCCGCTCCTAATCGATCTGCTACCGACAAACCACCCGGGCATACCCCCTCCGTAGATAACTCGGATGACGACGATGAAGAATTGGAACTAACTGAATCACAAATTCTACAATTCGAGGCCGAGAATGCAAACATTCTCCGGTCGGTTCAGGATACGCTAGAGTCAGTGCAGCAAGCGGAAGCACGGTTGATGGACATCAGCAATCTACAAATGGAACTCATTACGCACCTCACACGTCAGACCGAGCTTACTGAACAACTTTATGAGGACGCTATAGCGACCACTTCTACCGTTGAGAAGGGTAACTTGCAACTTAGGGAGGCAAGACGAAGGGCAAAGGACAGCAGAATATTCATCCTCGTGTTCCTTATTGGTGCAAGTTTATCCCTCCTGTTCTTACACTTATATTAAACATTCTGGACATCCTCTAAAACGGTATAGTATTCGGTCTCGTAAGTAGGCGAATATATCACAGGTGTGTGATGTAGTTGAACATTAGGAATCCAGAAGAGTATTAAGGTTCTGGGTCTCTCTTGGTCGACCGACATTAGGAACGCACAAGGAGAGGAACACCTTCCTCGATATCTTCTACAGATCCAGCAGCTAACCCGCCTGTGGTTGAATGAGTGCTACGCAGGGATTCAATTTCCCGGTTTACGAAGTAGTAGACCGCGCTGATGGAAGTCAGGTGTAATGAAATCAGATAAATGGGGACCGTACGAGCTTGAGACGATTGCGATCACGATACCCGCAGCGATTAGGGAGCCGTTGACGAGCTTTGTCGCTGGTGAGATGACCGTGAGATCAGCGACCACAGAAGCGGGCTAGCCTACTGGCATCCATTCGACTTCTTTGTTCGCCGTCTGAAAGCCTCGCAATGCGCGAGCCGACGAAAACGTAGACCATGACGCGCGGAAGTACGAAGAGGGTGGCGAATGCAAATTGAGTCAGCGAAACGGACTCGATGCTCTAGCACATGAAACACGAGGTTCGAAGAGCCACCCTTGGCATCAAAGGGAGTTACTCACCGCAAATAGAGAATTGGAGTACACCCATGGGGGGAACGGCGAGATGCGGATAAGGATGATAAGAGGTAGGCCCCTCTCACGCTGTTCAACACGATGGATACGGAACGGCACATGAGGCTGTGATACATGAGAGTACTGACAATGACGGCTTCGAGCGCTCCCCATTTCTCGTTGGCAGAGGTCCATTTGCGCAAGCGATCACCAAAGAGAGAGCGCAACAGAACGAATACAAGAGCTGAGCCGGCCACAGTGGAGATTGCAGCGGGAATGAATCCTTGCACGCCATATGTGAAACCGCAGAGGTTCATGAGCGTCGAATGGCCAATGAATGGAGGAAATGATATTGTGACTGAACAGATTCGAGAAATGACCAAGCGAGTGCAGGTGAAAAGTACATACCGATGGCGGCCATGAGGATAAAATAGCCACCACCATAAGGAAGACGGCGAACTTCGACAGCGAGATCGTACATGAGCTGAGCAATGCGACCGGGCGTGACCAAGACGATGAAAGCGACCAGGAACAAATAAAAGAGAAGGAGGCAACATATGGCGGCCTGACCCTGATTACCGCGGAGATGCAAGGTGAATACTGCCGCTCACCTTCCCGTAGAAACCGAGTTGTTGATACCGCATGAAAGCGGACTTTGCAAGGGAGCGTGAAGGCAGGCCGCATGCTGCACGACGCGAAGCCATGTTCAAAGTGGCCTCGCAGTGGATCGCTGACTTTGGATGTTAGGTAATAGCTACGGGAGCACAGCCACCTAGCGGTTCAATTCAGACCCCGACTCATCGGTGGACTGTATAGAACCACCACACAGAAGTTTTCGGCCCACTGGCGAGCACGTTCCTCAGGACGCGACCGCATGGAAAAATTCTCCGCATTTAGAGTCAGTGCCCATTATGGTCCCCACCAAATCCAGCTCACCACGAATAGGACCCTGGAACGGGAATACAGGTCGGTCTGACTTATTTATTCTATCTAACGGACTCCTGAACGCGGATCAACGGGTCCAGCCTTTTCTTCCGCCGGTTCCACCATCAGAACATGTCATCTTTCTCTCCCTCTTAGCGCCAGTTCGTGTCACGCTTGCCGTTTTGCGGACCTTGGCGGTCATCGTGATCGCCGTGCTGCATTTCATCCTGGTAAATGTGTTGTGCACGCTTCTGGCGAGTGTCTCGTCCCATTGTCAATTTTGCCGTTTGAAATTTTGGAAATTAGGGACCGGTTCCCCCCCTTCGTCGTCTCATCGAAAGAGCAAGCACAGTATCCCTCAGCCGCCTCGTCCTCTATGTACTTGGTTTTCTATGGATTCCAGAAGAGCAGGTAGCACGTAAGCGACGGTTTGTATTTTTCTCACCATCAGGTGGTTGGTATTTATTAACATTTCCCTAGAAATCTATCGGATGCTCATTGGAGCCCAAGGGCTGGCGATATTATCGTGTCAAATTGGAGCTCCTGGATTGATGTCTTATGGCTCTCCTATCGGTATATGAAACACTGAGCTTGGAAGTTCGGACCTAAACTTTGTCACAGGTTCAACCCAATTTTCGTTCTTCCTGTGGCAGAGGAGACGACGTCACAAATTACCTCTAGTTCTAATGGAGCGACCATATCCTACAGGCCCGGTCGTAAGACGGGCACTGGTTCGGCCGCGATTTCTACCCCAACTCGGACCATCAGCCCACGTCTACCTATTCGTGGCTTCCGTCGAGTGTCTCTGTTATCGATGATACGTGCCACTGGTGAAACTCCGCTGTCTCCTTTGTCAGGTCCCTTGACTTCACTTGAGGACATTCGACTGTCCGCAGAACGCCCAGTTGTAGTGTTTCCCGAGTGCACGACGAGTAATGGGCGCGGTCTTCTTCGGTTTGCTCACATTTTTGAAGGCTATTCCGTCCCAGTGAAGGAATGTAATATCTTCGTATTGTGTACCAGGTATGTAAGGATCATTTGTTAGAGGAAATCTCACACTAGTGTCCCTAAGGTACAACCTCCCAACTGGCTTCCAGCCATCCCTTACACACTCAGTCCCGTCCGCCGCAGGCAACCCAATTTATCATCTCTTCTCCATTGCAAGTGCCTTCCCTCCTCAGGTCTTGTCCGTTCGTATGCTCCCCCTCTCCGAGTCGCCTTCGTCTCAGCTCTTTGTGGTGAGCGAAGTTGTACCGGACTTGGCTGTTGACACGCTGTCCGAAGTTTGCGCCGTCCTGATCGCAAAAATGGGTAAAATGAAACGCCTCAGTTTCGGCTGGGAAGATAAGGTTTCTTTTCTAGATCTGTACTTTGGTCGGCGAAAGTGACGACCCATATCCTCGTCTGGCGCAAACTAATTCTTGGTTCATCGACCCTGTCTTGCGCACAGAAGTTTCATCTACGGGATCACTCACGAAAGGCTAATCTTGACAGATCATTCATCAAAGTAATCAATGATCGAAGGGTTGGCAGGCATTACATGAGCTAAGCAGCACAATACAATATAACAGTACAGCGTGGCCCAGAACTCAATAGTTACATGACTATTTGTATGCTGAGTCAAAATTCCAAATCGCGCGGAGCTAATTCATGAAACTGGCGGATTCAATACGTCCTGCATGAAGGCGAGCCACCTGTCATCTATGCCAGACTCGCCTGTCATCAACAGTCCTACATTATTAAAGCTGTCGCTATGTGTCTCCGCGGACAGAGGTGACCCAAATAAGTCTGCCCCAGGGTAGTTTCTCAAGAATTGCTCGTCGAGGGAAGTGAGTAATGGCTGTGGGGATAACGATCCAGAAGTCATGGTAGGAAAGACGTTAGGGGGTGAATCAGATTGGAAGACAGGTTGTTTGTCGAAGTTAAATTGCGTGGGTATAACGTTAGTCATGATTGCGGGAGGACTGGACACCGTAGGGGGTGGCAGCATCGATAAATATTCAACCAGCGACGGATGAACTTCGGGTACAGATTCCGAGTGGGGTTGACCGTCCTCAGAAATGGATGGCGAGCTTGCTGCACTTGCTGGTACTGAAGGAGGCGAACCCGGGACCGTTCTGCGACGCTGCTGTGAGAGAATTTTGCTGACTAGGATCCTTGTCTGGCCCCCAAGCACTGCAAGCTCATCAGCACCAGTCTCAGGGAGCAGGGCAGCAGGTCCGCTTCCAAGAGCAGTTTTATCGGTAGATATCTGCCCTTGTGTTTGTCGAGCTTTCAGACGCATTAGGACAGCCTACAAGATAATAATTTACTAGTGCGTTATATGCAGATAGGTTTGTCACTCACTAATCCACTTCTCGCGCGAGGAGATATGACGGCACCGCTTTGAAACATTTTCAAAGCTAGGTCGAGTTCCAGCTGTGCTGCAGGCGCCATCGTAGAGGACGGTGCCCTCGTGACGATGGTTCCGACAATTATCTGGCGAGACGACATGAGCTCAAGCAAGATCTCCCAATGATCGAACGAACTGCAGCAGACAACAGATGACTCCAGAACGCCCAAAAGCGAACAAACAACTCTGGGTATTTCTGGAAGTTCGCCGCTGTAGTCTTTACGATTGCCGAAGCGCAGCGGTATGCAGCGAGGAAAGAGGGTGCAAAGGGGCTGCGAAAGGGATTAGAAGGGAAATCCAGCATGGCCTGCGCAAAGAAGCTGCGGTGTATGTATAACATTGCTAAGACGCACGATGAGTAGAAGAATCATGCTACGAGTTCAAAAGCGTACTAGTGGTCCTGAACTGGAACAATATCCGACCCCGCACGTATGAAGTCGGTGTAGTATATTCATCGGTAGAGCTAGAACGGTAGAGATTCAATGAAGGAGGCAGAACTTTTTCCCGCACTTTCCGATCTAGCTCTAAAATGGTTTCATAGGTTGGTGGTGTCACAGTGAGTGTGAGCTCAACGACTGGTATGAACACATCTTTTGTGAAGGAGTGCTTCCAACGGAAGACTAAATTTCACTCAGTGAGTGGTATGGGTGACGCAGAGAAAGCCTTACAGCCCATTTGTACCTCACCCTTGTCGTTGATAGTTGCGACGTCATCTTCAGGAAACTCACAGTCAACGTACGACAGACTGATCGATGGTGGACGCCCAAGAGTCATGCTCTGTTCGACTGAATATATGTAGCCAAATCAACAGCCAAAACACATACATGAAACATATCAGCTGATAAAAGCTCCCAGAAGAGAGACCGACGTCGTTGGATCGCCTTCGGAGTCATGTTAAAGCGTGCAGGATCGCGATCTAAACGATGATGAGAGCTCGTTCTACTTGGACCGGATGGACATACGTAGCCCAATCTGACAAAAAGGTTAGTGTTACTCAACTATTACACTGGTGACTTACGCTCTGCGCAAGCTTATTTGCAAGTGCCATAATTGACCACGCACTGTCAATCGTGGGATTCCTCCCATGGTTCGCATAGTAAAATGCCATTAGAGATAAAGCCTGCAAAGTTTGAATAGTGGGTAAATCATACACTGGCTGCAGCGAAAGTGCCAAGCGAGCCAGATGGAAGTAATTTTCAGCTTCGGAGTTGTAAGGAGGAAGAGTGAGGTCTGTGAGTGCCCCATGCGCGAAAACCATATATAAAACGGCCAGGGTGTGAGGAGATACTTCTTGACAGTCCTCTGACACGTCCCTGTTCCTATCCTTCACAAAAGCATAAACGGGGATCAACACCTCGTCAATGAGTTCTTCGCGGAAAATCGGTCGAAAGATCCACGCAGAGTTTTCTAGGTAAGTCTCGCACAGGGTGGTGGCACGCGGATACTCAGGGAGATGATCAAGTAACGCCTCCCAGACTTCGGCGTGCTTGTTATCATCACTGATCTCTGCGATATTGAAAGGGACAATCGATGACAAGCGGCTAATTTCAGACGAGACTTGAGGTAAATTGTCAATCTGAGCAGAAGGGCCCGATTCCCCGCTCAATTCGGCGCCAGCCTATTTGTGTGATACATCAGGATATGTCAAGTCAAGACTAAATACCACTGACCAAAAAGAGGGCCTATGAATTATTATCAACATTTGGTTCATTAAATATTATTGTAAGAAGTTACCTCGGAGCCAGCAGTACGACCAAAATAATGGGAATCTCCACGGTCCGTGATTGTCAGGGTCCCTAATCCATCCGTTGGGACGGCTTGGTCTCCTGCAACGCGGGATGTCGATTCGAGGCCATACTTAATGGCCGACAACTCTTCGGTGAGCAATGGGTGGACATCATTTGAGACTCCTGCTTGAAATATAGACAGTGCATCCTCGAGAGAACGTATCCGATGACCCATTTCTGCTATCTTGTGGTGCAAATGTTCGGTGTCAGCAAGGACAAACCTAACGCTAATGTTAACTTTGATTACTAATTCTGTGTGTAGCAGACACAGACCGGGTGCCCTGCCCTGTCGATAAACTTCCTAGTTACGAGTGTAATAAGGACTGGTTATCGGAGATTCAGAGGCAACGAACCATTAGGACATATCGTGGGGCAACCCCTACGCACGCAAGAACCACATGGTAATTTCTTGTCACATTTGAGCTTTAATCTACGATCCATAAGTGAGGGATAAGAACAGGGAATATGAGGGAAAGAACCTTCTACACTCCGCACACGATATTTCGCCACGAGCACGTTTGAGTTCTATCTCCTCCTCAGTGGATACCTTGCGAAAATGCCGCCGTGAGACATTCAGTCCAATTCCCCGTGAAGAATCCACAGGCATGGTTCGCCTTGTGAGCTGAGCGTTTCCTGCAGTGATTGTTTGGGAGAGACCGTACTAGACACCGATTCAGCGCTTGCTTGGTGAGAAATCAACCTCACGTGACCATAACACGTCGACGCGTCAGAACATTAGTAATACACCCACCTCGAACCACAGTTGCTCTTACGACACAGACCGCCCTCCACACTTTAACAGTTATTGGTTATGCACATATCTCTCGTCTTCGTCATCTCTTTCGCTCTTGCCCTGTCACCGCTGGTCGGTGGGGCAGCCACTAACAGCACACGAACGACGGCCATGCCAGGCAAATCACACTCCTTAACAGAGCCATACCGATTCGATCCTCGAGATGGTTGGGAATCCGTCATAGTCACGAACCTGCGATACAAATACCGTCGCTCTTCTACTCACTTCGCTGGGGGGTCCTCCGGCACAACCCGCGGTAAGGACTCCAGCAGCGTTCTCAAGCGCCCGCCAAGTACACATTCCCAACATTCTTCCACGAAGAACATTTTTAGATCGGTCAGGAAGTCTTTAGCAGAGTTTACGAAGGGACTCTTTGGCATTGGGAAACCTGAGGACGTTACTATCACTTGGTTTGATACGTTGGTTTATCAGTCATACATGCCTAATTCCGGACATTTAGGTATACTGGGCACGATCTTCTCAACCCTAGTTGCTGGACTGAGCCAACATGGTCGCCCTCGGTATTGCATAAATCAATATCATAATATTTCGTTGCTCGCTCACGACTCTACCTGACAGGATGAATCCTTTGTTGCAGCTCTCACTCTAGATGGATGGTTAGAGAAGCCGAAGTGCTTCAAATTCATCGAACGTAGGTGGTACCACCTGTTGGCCGTAAACCTGCCGACATGTTTCAGTTTGTATCGACCCCACCAAGTGTATATTCGTCAGAGTGGTGGACAGTTGCGCCGGGTGTGCAAATGGGTCCAAGCACGTCGACCTCACACAGGCTGCCTTCAAAGAACTAGCGCCGTTAGACAAGGGGATCTTGGAAGTGCAGATGCGAGAGGCATCTGACCCTACGAACTGGTGAGTAATGGACCGAGAGTAACACCAATAACGATTGAAACTTGCTAGGAGTGAGACCCTTTGGGGTCCTAAAATTCCTAGTTGAGGACCATCATAATGTATTTCTAGATTTGTAATCCACATGCACGAATACAGGATGGATGTTGTAACCTGCACAGAATGTCATGCTTTGATGCTGACCCGCTTTCTCTTTTTTCCCTCGGCGATCTTCTCGCGTACCTTTAATTCGTCAAAGTCCTCCTTTTCAAAGAATAGTGCGGTTCTCTCTGCATCACTCTTACGGCGAAGGTACTGCAAAGCAGCCAGATTGTATCCCACCGTATCTTTCTCTCGTTTTAGAGCATTTCTCAAGTGAAGTCTCATCGGAATTAATGTTGTTCGCATGATCCTATTGGCCACGATCTGGTGATGATGGGTCTTGAGAAGGAAGAATGTGACGTATGAAACCAGAGCAATATTCCATCCCTGTTAATCGGGGTCATGTCAACTTGAGTAGGACGATCATCCAAGCACCATAAAGGCCCACCTTTTTAGCCCAAGTGTCGAGGTATTGCATCAACGACAGCACTTTGCTGAATGGAAGTACCAGCAGTGCGTCGTACAATGCAGTGCGAGGTATCTTTTCCACGACCCTCAGGACATAACTATCCGGGTCGAGATCCAGCGCTGCAAGGATTGGATTTCGAGAGGGTGGCTGCAAGCCAGCTGCTTCTAAGGTGCCTGTTCGAGCCTTCTGCTCTTCAAAGTCTCGGAGAATAGTCTGCTCATTATCTGCAAGATCTAGAGCTTCTATAATGCGCTCCCCGGCCATGAGTGTTTCCGTAGTTTGCTTGCTCACTGCAGCCACCTCCGCAGAAAGTCCATCTGCGTTTTCTCCTTGCCGAATTGTCCCATCAGGTTGGTTCAGAGTTTCCGTGAGGTCATTCTCATAGATATGCTCTAATTCTCGTTCGCGTTCTTCTTCAAGGAACAGCTGCAAGGTGTTAACAGAGGCAACCAACGAGGAAGTAAAATGCCGTACTGGTTCGTCTAGCTTTTCCCAAGTTCGGATGGACTTATCATGAGACCCGGTTACTACAAAGTTACTGTAGTGGCTAACTGCAAGGGCCCAGACCTCGTTGTGGTGTCCGTCGAGTTTCTGAATGTTTTCGAACTTCAAACGTGATTTAGTGGGAGTATGGCGAAACACCAAAAGAACAACCTTATCACCATCCCAGTATTTCAACATTTTATCTTTACCCACTGTCCAGAAATAGTGTGATTTTTTCTCGAATAGAACCTGCGTAACAGTGTCTTCATGGGCGAAAATCGATTTGTGACAGTCTCCGAAATCGAGACCCCAAATTTTGACATTTTTGTCAGCAGAACAGGTCACGATCAATTTTGAGTCGTCCGAAATATCCATCGCAAGAACAGGCAGCTAAGTGGAATGTAAGTCATGTTGATTAAGTTCGAATATAGATTCAGACCAACTTTGTGTCCATATAATGAGAGGAAGAACTTGAGGGTATCTTGATAAAAGATCTTGATGGTGGAGTCAAGGAGAGATACAGCTAAAAGTTTTCCGTTCGGACTGTATCTCAATGATAGTACATCGTCAGACATCTTGAGCGTGCGGGTATGTACTAGTACCAATGACTTCTTGGGACGATCCTAAAGCGCTGACGTTAGCAGGGAAGCTGGTATCACAAAAATGGGTTACCTCGTTTTCAGGTATTGCATCGTGCTCAAACTCCCAAAACTTGATTTCCTTGTCAGCACTGCCACTGGCAAGAACTTTTCCGTCTGGTCTGAGATGCAGGGACCACACAGTCGAAGAATGAGCCTTGAGTGTGTCGATGAGGCTCGAAGCGGCCGCGTCGTAGATCAAGATATCACCGGACTTCGTGCCAACAGCAAGCTATCTGGAACATGAGAAAGAGGCAGGACATCTGACCAACAATACAAACGTGTTTATCACCAGGCAAGAAGGTGCTACAAATAGCATAACCACAATCTATAGTCCTGATGCATGCCGTTGTCTTCACGTTCCATAGTTTTAACGCCCCTGCAAGAATGATGAGAGCGATACTAACCCAGCCTTATCAAGTACCTACCGTTGGATGCGGAAGCTAAAATCTGATCGTCAGAACTCAAGCAAAGCGTCCGTACATCAGTTCGATGCCCCGGCATATCCACTGAATAAATTCTGCTGGCTTCAGGAACGTGGTCTTTCGATTTTTGAGGTGGTGGGATGTCGTAGACTTCTAGCGCATTAGACCCCAGCGCTAGAAGAATCTGAGACAGTGTAAGCTGAATCCTCCTTTACCTGAGGGGAAAAAGTGACCTGAACCCTCGTCTTGTGGCCGGTGGTATCCTGAGTACCAAAGTCGAATGATCTGACTTTTCCACTCGCTCGAATAACCAGATAAGGAGTGAACAAGTCAACCAGGCTAATTTCACCTGCGTCTATTTCACCATCATCTGCGTTCTCGACGAGGTCCCTGTCCTTCGAATTGTTTTTTTCTTCCTTTTCTTTTGCACGCTTACGGCGTCGCGCTTGTTTCCTTCGCGCCTCATCTTCTGTCCGCATACGAAATATTTCAGTTGATCTATCATGTGACTGTATAGCGATGAGGGGCTGTGAGTCATGGAACAAAATCTGAGAAACGCGATGACGCGAAGAAAGAGGAAGTGTAGCGACCGCTTGAATCATTTTACTGAACTGTAGGCAAGCGTCTCATGAGTCCATCCAAGGTTATCTTGGACGATGCTTGCCTCTCCAGATTCTGTTGTCTTCAAACCTGCTGCGACTGCATCATAATCTATCTTCCACGCTTTTAATTCTCCTTCGCCGCTCCCGGTGAGGATGAGATTCTTCTGGGGGCTAAGACCCATTGACCACACTTCTGAATGATGAGCAACGACAGTCTGCACGCAGTGTTGGGTGGAGAGGTCCCATAGCTTCAGTAGCGTATCTTTTGCAGTAGAAATGAGGAAGTCATCCGAAAACAGGGTGGGAGCTGAGGACTGGTCCCAGCGAGGCAAGAAGCGGATGGTAGTAATCTGATCACGATGTCCCCGAAGCCTGGAATGTGGTGTATAAGGGACAAGGAGGGATGACGCAGTGGATCGTGGATTACCGATAAAGGCCAGCATCTGCTACGAGATCCCATATAATCAAGTCGGTGTCTTGCGAGCCAGATGCGAGCCTTACACCTTGCGCATCAAAAGCGAGTGCCGTCACGGCTTTTCGGTGGCCATTGAATGTAGCACGGACGGCGCCAAGGATACTGTCCCATAGCCGCACTGAACCATCTGCATAACCAACGGCAAACACATTTTGCTGAGGGGAGCGTTGGATGCATGTGACTTCGGCTCTGTGTCCAGTCTCGTGCCACATCGCAAGCTATGATGATCGTGAAAGATGAACTGAAATGAACAGAGATGATAAGAATTACCATTTGTCCTTTCTTCATGTCCCAGACAAGGACGTCTTCGAGGGCAGGGACGTATGCAAGCTTTCCATCGTACAAAGAATTCGACGAGACACTGCAAATCAGACCAAAGGCCTCCGCGGTGGATAAGACACGAGCAGCGAGGACCTGAACGGAGTCACCTGTGTTGGACCGTGTCGCAGGTAGCTCTGGACCATGACCGACGTGCTCGAAACTTTGGCTCGTCGGAGCACATCTGACTTCGGGGTCCGGATTAGGAAGTCACCAACATCTTTACTCTCGACTCGATCACCATGATGTTGTACCAGACAGGCCCGGAAGCTGCAAAACGCCTCTTGACATTTATCAATGCATCTCCAACTCCATTCCATGCCGTTCAGAACGCCGCCGCCCGACTAGAGGCGGCTGGATTCCGGAAGGTTCGTCACGTTCTGCTCGGATTACGATCAGCTACCATCAGTATGCTCAGGTCAAGGAGATCGATGATTGGGAAAATGCCATCGAACCTCGCGGAAAGTACTACTTCACTCGGTATTACGATCAAACATGTTCGCTATTCTTTCCGCGCTGATCTCATGCATCCAGAAACCAGAGCTCCTTGCTCGCATTCACCATCCCTCCCGACTGGAAAAAGGGCACGGGTGTCTCCATTGTTGCTACTCACGTTGATAGTCCAAACTTGCGGGTGAGCTGTAGTTACATAGGCTAACAGCCTGACTTTGGCTGTAAATAAACCCTTTGCCCCTGTACCAGGTTCGCCCGATATCTAAGAAAAGCAACGTCGGATATCTTCAAGTCGGCGTTGAAACCTATGGTGGAGGAATTTGGCACTCGTGGTTTGACCGCGACCTGTCTTTGGCAGGACGGGCTGTCGTCGCCAAACAGAATGAATCTTTTCACTCCAAGCTCATCAAGGTTGACAAGCCCCTTCTGCGCATACCGACTTTAGCTATCCACCGTAAATATCACTGATACCTATGCTCGCATGCACAACAACTCATTACTTTTAGTTGACCGGGATGTCAACGCCTCGTTCCAGTTTAACCAGGAGTCTGAATTCGTCCCCATCATCGGCCTGATCGAAGAACAGCTCAATGGACAAGCCAAGAACTCTGTAACCTCCTCTACATCCAGCATTCAAGAGAATCATCACTTGGCACTTTTGTCGGTTCTCGCTAATGAACTTTCCGTTGCCCCAGAGGAGATCCACGACTTCGAGCTGTATGAGGACCGTAACCTTATTTCATGACTTGTCATTGAACCCTTCTGCCAGGCATCTGTACGACACGCAGCCCTCGGTATTAGGGGGTGTCAACAACGAGTTCATTTTTAGTCCCCGTTTGGACAACTTGTTTTCATCGTGAGTTGTGTAATCATGCCCTTAATACGAATAGTTACCTACAGACCAAGGTTTTGTGCTGTAGAAGCATTAGCGGGTCACGTCGAAGGCCCCAGCTTTTTGAACCCTGGAGGCAATGTAAATTGCATTGCTTTATTCAACCACGAAGAAATCGGTAGTGTCTCCACTACTGGCGCCGAGTCATCGTTGATCCCGTCGCTCCTTGAAAGGCTCTCACCAACTCCAGCTCTTCATTCTCAATCAGTCGCGCGTTCTTTCCTCGTGTCGGCAGACATGGGTCACGCAGTCCACCCTAATTACGCTTCCAAACACGAGGAAAACCATAGACCTTTAATAAATGGAGGGATGGTTATCAAGACCAATGCAAAACAACGCTACGCCTCTGATGCTCTGAGTACATTCCTTTTCAAGAAAATCGTTGAACGCAAAGGTGGCAAAGTACAAGAATTTGAGGTTCGCAACGACATGTAAGTTGATACTTGAATGTGTCGGGCATCACTGGGACAACCGTTAGGTCTTGCGGATCCACCGTCGGTCCAATGCTCTCAAAAACTGGGCTTCGCACTATTGATGTTGGCAACGCCATGCTATCGATGCATTCCATAAGAGAAATGGGGGGCTCGCTAGATGTTCAACATGCCATTGATGCATTCAGTTCCTTGTTTGAAGGATTCGCGGAGCTCGACCGGTCACTTCGAGTTGATTGACGAGAATAGGGGGATGCATCACAAAGGGAGAGCGAATAGTATACCCGTACATTTAACATGGAGAATCAATGAAGGCTATAAGTTTGATTGCCAATAAAGACATGGATAATAGGTTATCGTCTTGGCTGCGCCGTTGAATTTTCTTCCACTTCATTGCCAGTACTCGATAATAATCTGCGTTTCTTGGCAGTTCTAGAATAATGCGCAAGAACCCATTCTTTCTCTGCCTCCACCTGCTCGATAGTGCCTTGCCTTATCTCATATGCTGACAAGACTCGGTGAGTGCGCGGGACAACAACCATGGAAACATACGTTTCAGTTGGAAACGAGGTCCAACCTCGGCAAGCTGAACATCACCAGGAATCTTGACAAATACGTGGTGTCTATCAAATAGTAGATTAACACATATAGTCAGGTATTTTCGGCTCTTACCGGAACGAGATGAAATCATCTTCATTGGCGAACGTTATGACGCGTTTGCTCTCCTCTTTGGGTACAGGAAATAAGAATTTGAGCACATCCCTTATCCGTATTCCAAGCTTTGAGGTGAACTGTTCAAAGATGAGGTGCGGGTATTGTTCCGATACGGTGGACGACTTGTAAGAGCCAATGTCATGACGAAGGGCGACGTTGTGGAGTGTGAAATGAACCGTTGGACCATGGGGAAAGTGGGAAACGATCATTGCATCTAAAACGGATGAATAGACTTGCTGGAACGTCTGCGAGCTGCAGCTCACCTGGGACACCTCGGTGCTCGTGCAGAATGATAAGGTCTGTGATATCGTTGGCACGACATGCATCTGCCAGCTCTTTTACGATATAGTTTCCACGATTTATTCGATGAGAGTTGGGAAATACCAGTCGCATTTCCTGCGTAATGGTCATGGTACGATTGCCTAAGAAGATCAAACTGACTTGTACCTTGGCAAACTGGAGGAGTTTTGAACTTGGATCCCTTGAGGTAGTTATCATAATCTTGGGATCACTCATACCGGCGCGAGAGTACTCGTTATCGATGTGTGTCGAGGGTTCTATGGTTCAGTGAGACTAAACGCGTACCAAGCACTGGGGTGGAGGACCATACCCTCTTGCGCTTCATCGAAGGCAAGATCCTTTCCCATATCTCTTGCATCGCTTTTGAGTTCTGTCGGAAGTGGCTTTCCCGATGCAAGCGCATCCTTGAGCTGACGCTTGCGTTCGTATGTTTGGCGTTCCTGCGCCTCGGAAGATCTCTCGTATATGTACTGCCTGCGCTCACGGGCCTGTCTCCTTAGCTGTGGAATGAGGGATGAGGATATCTTTCAGCGAACACGATCGTGCACCCACCATACTTTGGACAGAGTGCGATGATCACGTGCTCTGATGATGCGCCCGCACTGCTGTATTGTCGCCACCAGTGGGCGATGTCCACGTTGTGATATATGAGCGTGTTCTTTTGTTTCTATTGTTGAGACGGCTTCCCACTCAGCTGTGCTAAAGCACCTTGGCAGAGTGGACAACAAACCACAACAACGCGTCGCGTAATGTTGAACTGCGCCAAATACGCGCAATGCTTCAGACCGCATAAAAACCCGCGTGCGTCCCTCCCAGGTCTTCACCAGCCCATTTCTTGTACATTCTCATTCACAACTCTCCATGGCTACCACCCTCTCCCCTCCTCGTGTATCATCTCCCAACCCCACCCCTAGCAAGAAGGTGTGCTTTACCGACCTTCTTTCTTCGTCGTCTCACCCCTCTCTAGGCTGCAGAAGCGATTGCTGCCTTCTCGTTGGACACCCCAGTCAAAGCTTCCTCCCAAAAGGAGTCATTGCTTGATGACAAGAAGCGTTCCATTTCTCCCGGCTCTCTAGTCGACGACTCAGACTCGGAGGAAGACGAATTCGAGACTCTTCGCACAAAGTTTGTTGGTGAAATAGATCTTCCAGAGTGTATGCCGACCTTTGTTTCTTCACCATTTGTGATTAACTTCTCTGCAGGCGAGGAACCTCTCTTGAAAGAGTCGAGGCGTCGCTTTGTTCTCTTCCCCATCCAATACCACGAGGTGAGCTCATTCGATGTTCTTATGCATGCTTTTTCACGTCCCTTTAGATATGGCAAATGTACAAGAAAGCGGAGGCTTCGTTCTGGACCGCAGAAGAAATGGACCTTTCGAAGGACATTCACGACTGGAACAACCGCCTGAACGACAATGAGCGCCACTTTATTTCTCACGTGCTTGCGTTCTTCGCCGCCTCCGATGGCATTGTCAACGAGAACCTTGTTGAGCGTTTTTCGAATGAGGTTCAAGCTGCAGAGGCCCGTTGCTTCTATGGTTTCCAGATCATGATGGAGAACATTCACTCCGAGACTTACTCCCTCCTCATCGATACCTATATCAAGGATCCTGCACAGCGCGAGTACCTTTTCGATGCCATGGATACTATCCCTTGTGTCAAGCGCAAGGCTGATTGGGCCCTCCGTTGGATTTCCGACCAACGCTCGACCTTTGCCGAGCGCCTAGTTGCCTTTGCTGCCGTCGAGGGTATCTTTTTCTCCGGTTCCTTCGCGTCGATATTTTGGTTGAAGAAACGTGGTCTAATGCCCGGCCTCACATTCTCCAATGAGCTCATCAGCCGCGACGAGGGGATGCATACCGACTTCGCTTGCTTACTCTTCAGCCACCTCAAGCGGCGTCCTCACCCGGATGTCGTTCAGCGTGTCATCACGGAGGCGGTCAAGATCGAACAGGAATTTTTGACTGGTGAGTTTCGTATTTATGTGAAGTGTCCGGATATTGACCTTCTACTGACAGATGCCTTGCCTGTGGCATTAATCGGGATGAATTCTAAGCTCATGTGCCAATACATCGAGTTTGTCGCCGATCGCCTCCTGGTTTCGTTGGGCAACGAGAAAGTGTACAATGCCACCAACCCGTTCGACTTTATGGACATGATCTCTTTGCAAGGCAAGACGAACTTCTTCGAGAAAAGAGTATCCGACTACTCAAAAGCGAATGTAAACCACAACAACCAAAAGAGCGAGACGGTTGCTAGCAAGGTCTTGTAAGTTATTCCTCTATTGCCATTGTTATTCCCAAGCTAACAAGTGGTGAATAGTTCGTTAGACGAGGACTTCTAAGTTTGCATTCTCTTTGAGTTCGGTATATTATTTTGCCAGCGCTACCTTTATGATTGCACCTGTAGAGTTACCACTATGTACACCACCATTACGCATGTTCGACTATCCGCGATACCTAATATGATCATTCTTACAGTAAACAGATGGATCTCATCCTCTGGAATTCTAGTGCATGCTTGTCTCCCGCCGTTGACTAACTATATAGCGCAGGTTGTGAAGGCGTTGCCAGTCCCCACTGCGCCCACGGGCTTGACTCTGAAATTAGTGCCTTGATACCCCAAGTGATGGCATAGTGTTTGAGAACTAGATTCAGTTCCTCGACTTCATCAAGCAGCTCGAGCTGGGATATTCTGTTTACCAGGTGGGAGGTAGTAGATACATGCCGAGAATTCAGCAATGAGGGACTCACCGCTCCAGCTCTGAGTGACCGGTATATCTCTCACGTACCTCACTCAGCGTCAAGGCATGGGAGAACACGAACCCGTGACGAGTGAATCGATCATATAGGGAATCGACTGTAGGGTACGGAACTGTGCCCGGCAGGGACACGTTCCTTGACTAAGGTCGCGATTGGAGTGAACGCAACGAAAGAAAAATGGGGGAGAAATACCCGCAAGTTATTTAGCATGACTTGACCAAAGGCGTCTTGGAGGCCAAACATTTCGTACACGATCGCTCCGAGAATACTCCCGTCGATGGAAGTAAAATAGTTCGCGAACCAGTCGATGAGGGCGGTAGCCGATTCTGGTGACATGTAAACCAGTACACACTCGAAGAGCAAGAGGGTAGGAAGTGTCGGCGAAAGTAACCCGTCGAGCAAAGGCGCTAGGGAGGCGGAGGGCGGATGACGCAGGTCACAAGGAAGTAAATGATATTTGTTCGAGTGGAGCGCAGTCCCGCCCAATGCTTAGAAACTTTAGACAATCTCCTGGTTTCGTCTCGTCGCATGAACTTACCGATAGTAACATCCTCGGGCGAACCTAGAACGGCACTTAACACCTTGCTCTTATGGATAGCCATCGCTTTCTTGGTAGTGACATCTGGGAAGTCGAGTTCAAAGTATGATTTCAAGACGTGCGCGCGAGGCCCGGCCTACTGAGAGTCACTACCCGGATTTGATATCAGATCGTGGACGGGCACGCACACTAATACGCCAGAACCTCGTATCGCTCCCTGCACCGAGGCTCACGATCTGGCACGCCGTGTCTTGTTGTTCACAAAACTTCAACCATTGTTCGACGAGAGCGTCAATGGACTGAGAACGGACGTAAGTCCCAATGTTGATCAAGGGAGGACGAGTAGGTTGGAATTGAGCACGAGGAACAAGATGCGTAATGAATGGGTCCTCGATATAGCCTTTCTTCACTGCAGAGAGTCTTGCGAGAGCCGCATCAGTATCAGTCTGGCGGACGGCGCCGTCAGCATCTGCTGTACTACGTTCGTGATCGACTCGGAGTGGTTGAGGTGGAGGAAACATCGATATCTCTGAGTGTAGGAAATGGTCTTGAGTCAAGCTGCGTCATTGATTACTATAGTGGAGTACACTGGTATCATGATGTCAAATATCCAGTAGTTCTTTAACTCTGGTCCCTTCAGGTCACACTCTCATTCATCTTATGCCTCCCAGATTTCTACGAGGCTTGGCAAGTGTTTCCCAAAGATCGTCATCTATCCATTCTGGACGATACATGCAAATTTAGCTCGGACAAGTCTCCTCCGAATAAACGGACGCGTCGTCAGAGACAAAAGACATACTCACCTAGAGATCATCCTTTCGGAGGTTCGCGTCAACGATTCAGTATTAGACGTGAATTACCGACCCTACTTGAGCTGAGATGGAACAGAAATAAGACCAGTGGATCAACGTTGCTTCTTTGTTTCCGCCACTTTCTTTGCTTCGGTTTCTTCCAGTGACCCTCTATCTTCCAAGATAGAGGTAACAATGTAAACAACAAGCACGAAGTTTGCGATGACGATAGCAGTTATGGCGGCATAGTTATCGTTACCTGCAACGCATACAGTAAGTGGAGTTTAAGTACAATTGGTTGTGACCCACCTCCCCACAAATACCGGAGCGAAATGAAATAGGAAGAAATGGGCAAAACAGCAAGCGTGGCCGCGAAGAGTAACAACTTGATGAGAGCACCCCTAAGAGTCCATGATTTCTCTCGAGGTCCACCGTATGATGTAGCTACATACCTTGAAGCTGCTTGGGTCGTCACATCCGCAGTTGTAGACTGGCTGCTCATGACGTCGAGGTACTACTTTTTTGGCGGTGTTGAACGTGTCTGAATTGGAGTTGGTTGTCAAACTCTTGACACCGCTTCTGCCAGTGCCAGTGGGACTCAGATTACACCATGTCCAACACTTCTCCGTCCTCGCCAAGGCATGCGCAACCGCATGTAATACAAGAGGACAAGACACCAGGAAAACCAAAAACTTTCCCTTGGGACTATCTGGCCCGTTGGTTGAACAGCTTGCGACTGGTAACGCACTCTGAAGTCGACGTTTTGTTACTCTCAACTGCTGTTAAACTTCTTCTATTCCCTTCCTAGTGAGTTTGGGCTGTGCATGCTCATGTTCCTCACTCTGACACATAACGAAGTCGTTCTACGGATTTTGAGGTGCACCGTAACTGGCTTGCGATCACATACTCGCTCCCAATTTCCCAATGGTACTTTGATGTGCGCCATCACATAGCGTTAGTCCTCACCCGGATTGACGAGTTCTGCAGACAACATCGCAGTGGAGTAAGAGAGCCTGTCGATTGTATGCGAAAGCATTGACGCGTACTGCACAGCGCTTGACTACCCACCATTCTTCGCTTATTTTGAAAAGCTCTTGTCTCTTCCAGCATCGTTCATCGATCCCCAGATAGTGAATCTTCACAACTTGAACTACGACGCGTGGTCCGTTGTTGCATACCAACGAAGCACCGTAATATTGACTGAGATTGTTCTCGGAGCAGCGTTACTTAGGTTCGTGACTCGCAGAGCCTTGAATGCAACTCACGCAATTGACATCGTGGCTTAGATTCATTCGTGGGGCTGTTAATCCTTCCCAACAACGTATCATTTCTGCATCCCTCTTCCTCCACCCGGGCTTCCTCATCATCGACCATATCCATTTTCAATATAATGGTTTCATGTTTGGTATTCTACTTTGGTCAATTTTAATGGCTCGCGAGGTGAGGATCATTCGTAGTATAGTATTATACGCACTTATACCCACTCTGTGTTATAGGGAAGAAAGTTGGCAAGCGGCCTCCTGTTCGCTGTGCTTCTCAACTTCAAGCACATTTACATGTACCTTGCGGTATGCTTCTCCCCATTACTTTATCCACTTCGTTCATGGTTCGACAGCCTGCATACTTTGTCTACCTCTTGCGTTCGCACTGTATGTCACCTTCTGGAGAGATTCTTCCGACAAAGTTCATCTCGCTAGCAAATACCGTGATCTTGGTTTTTGGAGCTTCTCTTGGACCGTTCATCCTGATGGGACAGTTACCTCAACTTCTCTCTCGTCTCTTCCCGTTCACTCGTGGCTTAAATCATGCTTACTGGGCCCCGAACGCATGGGCCTTGGTTACTGCAACCGATCGTGTACTCCTTCAGTGTATGTTTATTTCTCCGTTTGGTTTCTAGTACTGATTCGGTCGGTCAATAGTAGCCAAACGTTTTGGTGCGCATTATATAGTTAACCAGCAAGGGGTGGTTTCAACATCACGTGGGCTTGTTGGTGATACCTTGTTCGCCACCCTTCCAAACGTCAAGCCTATTCATACATTTGTGATCACGATAGCTTTCCAAATAGTAGGCATATAATTGGATACGGACTTTGGCAGAATAGCTGATGGGGCCATCCAAGATTTTCCTCGTGAAATTGTGGAAGAGACCAAACTACAAGTCTTTCGTGACCGCGCTCACGCTGTGCGGGTATACCTCATTCATGTTCGGTTGGCATGTCCACGAGAAAGCTATCCTCCTTGTCCTCGTTCCCCTTAGGTATCATTCTCGTGGATTGACTGTTCTCGATGCTCATAGAATTGCAGTCTACTTGCAGCGGATGACTACGCCCATTTCAAAACTTACATGATTGCGAGTATTTCGGGCATATTTTCTCTTTTCCCTTTGATATTCACACCCAGCGGTGAGTCTTATAGTAGTTGGAATATCGTCGATACTAAGCATTTGCGCAGAATCTCTAGTGAAGACGGTCTACTCTCTTCTCTGGGGCGTCGTAGTACTCCTCCCATTACAGAAACAAGTGTACGAGTGAGTGAATTCGTGTCATTACAGGTGGATCCTTCTATAACTCTTCAGGTTCCCGACCACATTACCCAGGGTCATACTGGAGCAGTTGGAAAATGCATATCTGCTGGGCTTCGCCCCGTTACTTGCATTCACGCTTACTTTTCCGTTGTTTTTCGGTGAAAATTCTCAGACCGAATTTCTTCCGTTGATGGTGACAAGTGTATACTGTGCACTCGGCCTAGTGTGGGCTTTCGTCCGGTTGGGTACAATATACCTGAGGCGATAGCGGTGTACATCTCATACAATTATTGGACAAGAGGCAAGCTATGTCTGTTCCGCCTACCGCTTGGAGATATGGACAACTACATGGGATAGTTAGCGCAGGAAATATATACAGAAATCCAGGCTTACCGTCTTCATCTTCTAAAACGTGGTCCAAACCAACTTTCTGTCCTCGTGCATGCTTTGCGCTGGATCCCCATACGATGGCGCTACCAATAGTTCAGCAAGATGAGTATGAAGCCCGCTGGCAGGGCGTACTATTTCATCTGCTTTGCAATCTCCTTGTGAATGGCATTGCAAAAGTCTTCCACGGTACATCTTCCGCGACGTAGGACGACTGGAGTAGAGTAATCCGGTGACTGGCCACGTGGCTTCGTATACACGCGAACGAGCTCCAGACCATCCCACATCTTTTCGATCAGCTCGTCGATGTTCATCCACTCCTTGGATGACACTGGTACGCTGTTCGGGATTTTGTATCTGGAGAGTAGTCAGATGGACACCAAAGAAGGAAGTCCAGGTGGGGTTGTTTACAGAAGATCGAGTTCCTCTATCGAAATGGCGTCTATCTAGGAGATCGTGAAGGATTCAATAATACTTGGACGGCGAAGCGGGCTTACTTTATTGAGAACCTACAAGCTTCGGTCAACACATGAACTCAATTTACAACGTCAATATGCACCTACATATAGAGCAGGTATATAAACTCTAGTGGCCAATGAGTTGTTATGAAGATAAAGAGGACGAGGGCTTGCCTGTTGCCTTCGATCACGTCTACCAGGTCATCCGAGGTGCAATTTGGCTCCCGTATTGTGACGTCAGCATTGCTGAGCTTATATTCGCTGAGCACGGCCTTGATTTCGTCGTGATCTATGTTCGTAAGAGGCACAGTATTCGTGATCGCGATTCCACCCTTCTCTTTCTTGCGAACCAAGATTGAGGGAGGTTTTTTGTTGAGTCGTATACCAAAACCTTCCAGTTCGCCTTCAATAATCTTTTTATCCCCGAGAGGTTTGAGAACATCTAGCACGATAAAGATAAGGTTGCACGTGCGAGCAACTAGCCAAGAGAGATGGTCCTCAGTTGGTCAATATGTGACATGTAGTACTTGATTCCATACCAGCGATCACTACGGATGGGATAATCAGCAAGCAAAGGCAATAGGCACGTACGATCCACTTGCCCTGACGTCCTCTTCCGCGACCATCATTGGCCCCCTCGATTATACCGGCTGTGGGGTGCTCGCTGTTTAGCGTAACGATCACGCGACACAGGAGACACTGACGTAGATCTAAAATCTGTATTGGAGCACCATGCACTTTCAGGGTTCCGGGGACGGTGGTGAGTGTAGTAAAGTCGATCTCCGAGACCTCTGAGTGAGTTCCCGTGAGCTTTGACATGAGAGTTGACTTGTAGAGAGCTCAGCACAGGCGAGGATCCAACTTGAATCGACATCCTGACCTTCCCGACTGACGGGAAACCGACGAAGCCGACAGATGCCACACCCGTCCGAGCCACATCGAAACCAATACCGCCGCCGCCACCACCTCCTCCAGAGGGTGATATCAACTCTCGTCTAAGCTTTGCAAGTTTGGCTTTGAGCTGACCAAGATGGTAGCTCGTGGCCTTGTTCTTTTGGGCTAATATCATGTTTGGCAAACGGGACGAACAAGTGGTGCAGAAACATACTTCTAGCCTGCGGAACGGGTGAATGATGCTACTGGCGGAAGGTGCTGCTTAATTACCATCTCATCTTCGATTTCCTTACGGTGACGAACGTATACACATCAAGATCGTTGCGCCCGCAGAGGACAGCGACCTACTTTGATTTTCTGCACCGTCGTCATGATCGTTGTTGCTCGCTTAGGTAATCATAGCCTCTTTCCCTCCCTTTTGTTCCGTCCCAGCCCACTCCTTCAAGTTCGCTCGACAGCTTCTCCGCGCGGCGTGCCCAGCCACTAGTCGGTTCTCTCGTTTCTCCCCCGCTCGTTCTCGCCGCCCAGTCCCCCCTGCATGCGACTGCGTCGCAGACGATCTTTTCCACCACCAGACAACGCGCTCGTGATCACTCCTTGACTATACTATCTCCCTACAATGTGTTCAGGCCCCGCATGGAAACGAGAAATCGTCCCCGACCACAAGGTACGACATTGGCGTGTTCCCTTCGAGTTCATGAGTAACTGCGATCCTTGCAGTTCGACTTCATCGACACCCGCGAATTCACAGACAACGGATTCTTTATGCGATTAAAGTGAGTTCGCCGTGACTCGTACCACGATACACCCGCCCAGCCTATCTCTTCGTTCCCAACCTGACACGGTTTCACATCCAACTAACCAATCATCTAGGTACCTGTGGCTATACATCATCATCCTCAAATCATTTCTTGTGTACATCTCCGATATCTTCTCCGCAACCACTATGTTGACCACCTCAACGTGGTCAAATCAAATCTTCAACGACTGTCAAAAGCAAGATGGTTGTTTCTATATTCCCTTTAATATCGGAAAGTGGTTGTTTGTGGGGTGTATCATCTTTGGTTTTCTTTTGGTAAGTACGCGAGTTCGGTCCACTCTCCTTTGTTCTTATCTCTACAGTTGGCATACGAAGCCCGCAAATCAAAAAAGATAATAGCTAGTCGAGATATTTCATATGCTTTCACGAATGTGATGGCGAACCACTATTACTCGCTCCGTATGTTCAGCGTGAGTTTCACTGTGGCCACCTGGCTTATTCTCTTGCAGGCTCGTACGACCACTTCTGTTTCTTTGATCACATTAGCAATTCGACGAAAAAGAAAGATGATTTCGCATTCTTCATCTTCTTTACATTCAAAAGTAAGCCATTCGATTTGGTGCCATCTTATGATCTGACTTCCAAGTGCAGGTTGGAAGCGACTACTTTTGTCCGATGGCCCTCGACAGACAATCAATGCCTTGACCCTCTACAGTATCTATCTCGCCAAGAAGAATGATGGTCCATGGTATGACGTGCCGAAGTACTTCGCCCGAAACAGTCTTTCGACGTCTGCCCTGACGGTGTCAACGTTCTTCACGTTTGTCATTTTTGCCGGCTCGCTTCTCTTGTTAATTATCGCCGGCGTCTGCTATATTCCCCTTCTTTGCTACATTCAAGGGAATTTGAAGGTATGTTTTATTGCGATCCGGTTCGACAGACCTTGGTTCACTTCTCGCCAGGAATATGTCTGTCACAAAGTTGACAAAGTGAGTCATTCGCAATCTTCGACTTTACTTATGACTGACCAGTCTTAGCGGATTGCCGAGGTCATCAAACGCCGCAATAAGGAGCGGTTAGCTAAAGCCGCCGCACTTGCGAAGAAGGAAGCTATGGGCGACTTTTCTCACCTCAAAAACAAGAAGGGTGAGATGATAGCCCAACCCTTGCCACAACCTACACTTCCAAACCTTTCTGTTGACGACGACGACGACGCTACGTCTATGCTCAAGCGCGGGCCTTCACCCAATCCTTACGGTCAGGATTATCGTTATGCATCTGACAACAAGAGCGTGGCACCCAGCTATCACACAAATCCCGTAGGAGTTGACTACTCCGATTACCCTCCAATGCCAGCATACAATGGAGGGTATTCTCATCAGACGTCAGGTGTATACGGACAGTACAACTCTTCTGCGGCCGCCTTCGATGAACAATTGGTCCAACACTACGCGCACGACGATGACTATAGTAGCCAAGTCAATCTCCCTGTCGCTGTGGCACCTATCTCATATCAGCCTACGGGAACGTATGGTCATGCAGGGATGCTAGAGAACCATGTCGCTGGCTCATACGAAGTGTATCAAGGCAGGGCAACCCCTGCAACCCGGCCACCAAGCGATGGAGTAGTGGGAGTTGCTCGTGATGTGCAGGACTATCCGAGCCACTATGCGCAACCAGCGTACGCCCATGACTACACATCCTATGGCGATCCGTACCGTCAATATCAGAGGCACGAGGAACAGGGTTCGCATGAGTATGGACAGGCTATGTAGCCCGCTAGCATCTAGAGGTGAAATGTTGTGATTTTGTTCCTTTTCTTCCTCAGTGTTTTATCTACTCGATTTGACTTGTATGGAAGAAGGGACAGTGAGCTTCGCCCTCGTCGATTGGATGAGCTGGTAGGTAGCTCTTCTTTTTTTGTTTTCAGAGACATCGCCAGATATGCGGGCCTGGATCAACATGTTGCTATTGCCGGCGTGCCCAAGAGCAAACGAAGGACAATTCCCGAAAATTAAAATTTAATGAGTTTCCCAATCTCGAGCCCTTCCCATGATGGAATGTCCCGTTGGGACGGTACGTGTCAACATTCCGAGTCGAGAGGGATGCATATCCCCAGCTGGTCGCGCATCCGCATCATACTGTTAACAGTGTCACGCCACTGGCACTTCGACAAACCCCGTCGATTGTTTGCTGCAGAGAGCTTTTGGCATTTAAATTACCAGTAGTTTGATAGTTTGATGGTCAACACTGGTGTCACTGGAATACCAGTTCTACTGAGAAAACACTGTTGTTATGCAACTTCGCTTCCTAGAGTCCTGAATGACTGATCGGCCGTCTCTGATGCCCCCCGAGACTTGCTCTAGACCTACTGACAGCAATCTGTTGTACTACTCTGATAAATTCTGAAGCCAATGATTTATCACGGACAGCCCTCTTTTCTGTCATTGATTCCTCTGGTCTCCCATCGATCATCTTTCATCAGATGATGAAAGCCGGCACCTGCCGCACCCAGCACTCCGACTCACGAACAAAAATTCCTGGACCGTTAGGGACAGGTTGTTTGGGACACGGTCGGAAGATGCCAATCTGATACCGGAAGTGATTTTCCCATCACGTGTTATCACGTGTTATTATTCAGCAGTATCGCACACAGAATGTCTGGTACGAAAGCGTACTTTTTCACTCTCCTTTTGCTCCATCCGTTGATAAATTTCAGCTGTATGGTCTATCGTTCAATTTGAATCCATGAGCTCGGAAGAGGATTGTTCTGTGACGTACCAGAAACTCCGTCGGGAGTTTGAGTTCCTTGGTGCGTCTTCTGTCCCCCCTCATGAGAATGCGCTGTACCCTATTGGACCACTCCTCTTGGTGGACGTGCGCAATGTTGCTCAGTTCGTGGGACAATTTAAGTTCCTGACTCGGGAGCACCTGGGGATGCTGTGTCAGCA